>JZKD02S1672888.1:1370771-1398459 GCA_000966675.3 Picea glauca
ATAACTTTTAACTTCTTGACTTTCCCCCCTTCAGTGTGAGACTATGACCTAGTGGGGGTGCCCAGGCCACTGAGTCTCCTCATCACCTCTCTAAGAGGTGGGGGACATTACAACTGTCTTTTATTTAGAATCGGTTGGTGAAAGAACTTTTTTTTTCTTTTATTGAATAGTTCGTGTTAAAACAGAAAATTGTTTGAGTTGCTTTGTTTCATGTCGATTTGCTATTGCTTTTAACTATCTTTGAAACAAAAAGTTTTAATTTCTTGTTTTATATTAGATTGGGGGAATCCTTGCATTTGAAGTAGCAAAATTGCATGATTGGGGAGGCCATGAATTGTGCATTAGTGTACAGTCTCTTTTTCTCATTTCTTGAGAATCTTGATATTGATGAGTTTAATAAATTTTGGTACGTTGTGCATCTGGGAATGATAAATGTTTTCTCCTTCTCATAGCATAGCTTTCATCAAAATGAAAAGATTTCATCTTCATCTCTTTGCATAACTTTTGAGTCGGTAAAAACACCATATTGTCCACGCCATTTTCCTCTTGAGTAACAACAGCCAACACTTATACAAATTGATTAGACATTTTTATATTTTATGGTAGAAAAACTACATTAGATTAGTTGTAGGGCTTTGGAACAGGTGTGAAAGATAACTTTCCAAAGCTGTAAACAAACATAGAATCTTGAGTTAGGGAGCAACGAAATCCACTTATTACATTTTGTCCTAGGAATCCCTTCTAACACAAGGGTCAAACCTGAGTTCGCATTGAGACTGACATAGTTACTCACCCTGCTTTGTTGGTCATGTTGTAGAGATTTCCTGTATTATGGGGGTCGCTTGAAAGGTATACCCACAATGATGAGTGGAAGCCTTTTGAGTTGATTTCAGGCTAGATACCCTGCCCTTGTGCCTGGATAGGACTGTCGATTATTTTCCCAAGAATCATTGTTATAGTTGGTAACCTTAGTGGCCTATCTCTTTAGGTTCTTTACACGAGGTGACTGTGGAGGGGAAAGTCTTCACAGTACCTAGAATCGACGTTGGCCAAACTCACTCGGGCTCCTTGGAGGGTATACCCACGTTTATGTTGGATCTTGCACCAAGGTGTAGATCCCTTAAGCAGGTCATCAACATAACTTTTCCACCTGCTCTATCTCAACCCCTTCTTATATTTTTCTCGCGACATTGGGTCTCATCACCAACTAGTGTGCTCATTGTGAGAAGGTTTTGTTTGCTTGCTTGCTTACTGGATTTTTAGCCTGTGTTGTTTGTTATCCCTAACAGTCTCTAGGTTAGACCTTTAGTTAATGGTGTTCGTTCCTGGAATGAACAATGAAGGAACCCCTATTCCAGGGGAACCTTCTGTTTTTCCTTCTTATGGGAACATTGGTCCTCCTCACATCACTACTTTGAGCCTTCCAGGTCTCACAATTAGATTACCAGTATGGTTGTTTTCCACTCAGGTAATCTTGAATGAAGCTAGTTCTTCTGTTGTAAGAATTTCCCCCCAAGCACATCAACCTCATGTTAATCCTTCTCTTTATTCACCAGTAATATCTTCTTCACCCTCTCCACTTCCAAGGTCTTCTTCCATTTCATATTCTACATCGAGTGAAAGCTATGAAGCTAGTGACTCGGTAGATAAGAAGAAGAAGAAAAGGAAGAATAAGAAGAAAAATAAACAAGGGTCCAAACTTCCAACCACTGCGGAGATGTTGGAAAGAAACCAATTACAGTTAATCATGCTCGGAGTGTTAATGATGCCAAGATCACCCAAACAACCCGTAAGCCCAAGTACCCTTCCAGGATTTGTAAGGGTATCCTTCTTCTTAAGGATTGTCCTGGTCTATCCAAGGTTATAAAAGCATGGTCTACACATCCTCGACAACCCATGTCATCAGCCTCTGAACAACATGCTGATGACCTCCCATCAAATAGTCAAAATACCCTTGGGAAGAAGAAAAGTAGATTCAAGTTTCCTTATAGGCTATGCGGAGGGAGTCATCAAACTCACCTTTTCCCTTGTATGAATGAAGCCTCGAAATTTCTAGAAGACATGACTATTTCTCAGCCTCAACTTCCAGTTGCTTATCGCAAGGTTACTCTTGACCCACCTATATTTGATGGAATGATCAATCCAACCCCTTTGTTGGTCAATCTGGTTGATTAGGTAGTCAATATGGTCATGTCCTTAGTTGGACTAGTTGACCAAGTGGTCGATCCGATTCTACCCATAGACCCCATTCTCCCCATGGAGAGTGAAACCCAAGTGATTGCTCTAATAATATCCTCGATCCATCCCACTCTCTCGTTAGATAGTGAAACCCAAATGGTCGATCCATTTACACTCATATACCCCATTATCCCGTTAGAGAATGAAACCCAAGTGGTTGATCCCTTTACACCCATCAACCCCATTCTCCCCTTGGATAATGAAACCCAAGTGGTCGATTTGATGTTGTTATCAGTCAATCCTACTCTCCTGCTAGAGAGTAAAATTGATGATGCCCACATTTTTCTTGTTGATACAGAATCTACCGTGCTAGGAGGCATTCCTCCTTCTCCCTTGGAACCCCCTCCAAGTAATGAGACCATCCTTTTTAATTGGGGTATGCTAACTAGACCTCGTCTTCCCTCTCAAATTCCTTTCCAGATTACAGTACAGGTTTGTGGTCGGGACGTTCCTAAGATGTTGATAGATGAAGGTGTGTCTATTAGTATTTTATCCTCTCTTGACTGGAAAGATTTGGGTTGTCCTCAACTTGCGCCAGTTACACAAAATCTATTATATTTTAACAGAAGAACCAGTCAACCTTTAGGGACCCTTCCTTAGTTTCCTATAACTTTGGGAGGGAAAAATGTCTTTATTGATGTCATAATAGTCCAAGATCACTTGGATTTTTCTTTACTCCTTGGGAGAGATTATGTCTATGCCATGAAAGCTATCGTGTCCACTCTTTTTTGTGTGATATATTTCCCACACGATGGAATAATTGTGACCATTGATCAATTTTATTTTTTTGGTCCTGAATTGACCTCAATGATCTCCCTACACAGTTCTTATATGCAGATGGTATCATCTCTACCATAGGTCAATTATGTAGCATTGTCTCCCATGAATTCGGCTTATGATGAATTAGATCCGGTAGTTGACATGGTGATTTATTTGATAGGGATTTTAGAGCATGATCTCCTTACCCCTATCATGGCCCTTGACATGTGTTCCTTCTAGAGTGTGTTTCTTCCATCAAGTGAAGATCTCTTGGAAGCCATGACCGAGTTTTTTCCTTTGACATGGTGTCCTTTCAGAGCATTGTCCTCTTGGAAGCCATGATCATGAAGAGAGTTGAGCATAGGTTTTCTGATTTCAAGCTCATTAAGAAATGAAACCAGCCTTGAACATAGCTTTTCTGATTTCAAGCTCATTAAAAAATGAAACCAGCTTTGAGCATAGGTTTTCTAATTTCAATCTCATCAAAAAATGAAACCAGCCTTGAGCATAGGTTTTTGGATTTCAAGCTCATTAAAAAATGAAACCAGCCTTGATCATAGGTTTTCTGATTTCAATCTCATTAAAAAATGAAACCAACCTTGAGCATAGGTTTTATGATTTCAAGCTCATTAAAAAATGAAACCAACCTGGAGCATAGGTTTTCTGAGTTCAAGCTCATTAAAAAATGAAACCAACCTTGAGCATGATTTTCTGATTTCAATCTTGTTAAAAAATGAAACCAACTAAGGATAGTTTTCGCGTCTCTGTAGAAACCTTGTTAAAAAATGAAACAAATATTACGAGCATAGTTCCTGTTTCTGTGTCAAACTCATTAAAAAATGAAACAGTGGTCTAGGGATTATACCTAGAGTCTCGAGCATAGTTCTTATCCCGTTTCAATCTCATTAAAACATGAAACAAATTCCCCCTCTCTGTTGAGTCAAGTCCTTCGTCTAGTAATTTAATCCTCCTTTCCTCTGCCTTTGAAGTTGGATGAAATGAATCTTGGGGAGAAATGCTTCTAGCCTCTAGAATTCATGCTGAAGTTAAGCCGCTAGTTTCTTAAACTAGGGGCTAAGTACCAACCATGCATTGAGAAGTCACAAGTATAGTTTTCTATGGTTCAAGCTTGTGTAAAAATGAAACCAACTACCTCAAGCATAGTTTCCTCTAGTTCAATCTTGTGTAAAAAATGAAACCAGGACCAAGCATAGTTTAGTTTAGTTTTTAAGCTTGTGTAAATATTAAAATCTATCCCAAGCATAGTTTTGTTTTGTTTTAAATCTTGCGTAAAACTGAAAATAATCCCGAGCTTAGTCTTTGTTGTTTTGCATGCTCGTAAATACATGAGAATAAGTTACCAAGCCTATTCTTTGTTATTTATCATGCTTGTAAATATGTGAGAATGTAACCAAGTATACTTTTATCACTTTTTCAGACTTGTAAAGGTTACACGAAAAGGGAACTACCTAGAGTCACCTTTAAACTCTTTTCAGACTCTCTAACCATGAAAATATTGTCGAGCAACCTTGTTCTTTTCACACTCATTAAAGTATTTGAAGGAAACATCTGTTGAGGGATAGTTGATCTCTTTTTCAGTCTCATCAGACTACTTTACGAAAAAGGAACTAAGAGAGTTCTCTTCAAGTGTTTTTCAGACTCTCTAAACATGAAAAAACCCTGAGTTTTATTTCTTTGGACTCATTAAACAAACATTGAAAGGCCCATATGGGACCAAACCACTCCTTCCTAGGGTTCATTAAACATACTCTGAGGGACTCATATAAAGGATGAGCTTACAATTCAAGCATATGTTATCCTCTTCAAGCTTGTGTAAAAATAAATAGGTACTCCCCAGAAATGGTGAGGGAAAAATTTGGAAAGAAATGTATCTAAACCTGTATTCCATGAAAGAGTCACCTTTGAACATGACACCCTTTCACTCGCTTTTTGTCTAGGTTGGAAAATCTGCTTGTCTCTTGATCATACTCCTTTATAAGATTACAAATTAGGTTTGTGATCCCTATTGTTGAGTTAGTGTTTCCAAGGCAATTGTCATGTCATCAATATGTTCAAAAAGAAGTTCAATCCAAAAAGCCTTCTATTGCGTCGTCCATTTCTGCAGTCCTTAAGCCTTATATTGTGTCGGCCATCCCTAAGTCAGTCCTGAATCATTTTTTACTCTTATCTACATCAAATCTTGTTACCCGTTTCCTTTCATTGATGGGGGATACATCAACGCCCTCCTGTGACCGGTCTTTTCCTGTTGACTTCAACTCATTATCTAGGAATTAGACTTAGAAACTAATTGGTACCTTGGAACTTGCATGCCTCAATGGCAGGTTTCCTTGCTTTCAACAGTGGGTTTTCATTATTGACCCCTGATCGGGAGATTCCACCGAGTGTTCAACCTCAAATCATTGATTCACATTCGTTGGATTGTACTAGAGTACCTTGGGAGTCATTGACATTAATGGTGATTTCTCTCGCACTTGTTAACGGTATTCACTAATGACCGGTAATCAATCAATTTCTACCATGTTTGACTTTAGCACATGTATTCGCATGGTTCTATCCGTACTATAGAGTGGTGGAGATGAAGACCCTGAATATTTTCTCATAGATTCAGGTTGCATTGGAGTATATTCAGTTTGTACTATTGCATAGATCCACATTGTATGTCTCGTGGCTATGTTCAAATTTTTCTCTTTAACACATAGATCCACAATGTATTTTTGGTGGCTATATTCAAATTTGAGTCATAATGGCATGGATCAATAGTGTATGTTTGGTGGACATGACCTGTATTACTTGACATGGATCTTCACATGTCGACATTTATTCTTTGAGTCATTTGTATTCTAAGTATGTGAATGCCTACCTTAGTGATGATATATTATTGTACTGTATTTCCATGTTTGTTGACAGGTTTCCGACCAACGTGTTCCTTGTTCCCTACACACACTCGACAAAGTATTTCATCTATCACTCTATTCTAACTTCATACTTTGGGGGGACCTTTGTTACACATTATTTTCATCAACCTTATGACCATTAATGATATAAACCTATCTGTTACCTTCAGAGGGGTCAGTGGCCTGAATTCCTAAAGAAATAAGGGAGAAGAACTTTCACTAAGAGAAGAAGTTGTATTTTCCTTTGTAAAAACTCTATTTTGGAGGATTTTTGGAGGTTGTTATCTACACAGGGTGTGGAAATGCCTGATTTCCGTAGGTTTCTATATACACAAGGTGCAAAAATGCATGATTTCCACAGGTTTCTCTATATCTAGGATGCAGAGTTTCTGCAGGCTGGACTATAGCTAGGGTGAGACGACCTTCGTACGTGGGAAAAGTGAGCATCTTCTCGATGCTTCTAGAAGGAGAAGCTTCTATGGTGAGGTGGCTTCCAAATGGTTTGGATCTTACTCGCTTTCATGATTTAGTGGGAGCATCCTAACCTCCTCATCTTATCCTCTTCAGCTTATAAAAGGAGAGGAACTCTCATGGAGAAAGTTAGCTTGATTGGGTTGGAAAGTTCTTGAGCCTTTGAGATTAGAAATTTGGCTTGAGATTGTTAGCTTGGTATGTTGGCTTTGGATTTTTCTTTGTCAAGATAGATTGTGAGTAGCTACCAGATCCATGGTCTCATAATCCTTGGAGCAAAAAGTGTGTGGGAAGCAAAGAATTGTTGGAAGGAACCTTCTGGCATCAAGGCATCCAATTGTAATCTCTCTTTCTATTATTTAATATAATACAATGGCATGCTTCTTTCCCATAGAATTATCTTTATTTTATTGCATAATTCCTTGATCATATGCATAGGTTGTCAATGAATATAATATTTCTTCTTTCACTTTGGTTGGTTTATGTCTCATTGCAGGATCAGTATCACAAGAGCACCGAAGTGAAACAGGAACAACAAAGACATAAGGAAGAGACATTTAAAGGTGTGTCTCTCATATTTTGTCTAGTAGTAAATTCGATGATTAGAGCCTAGGGAAAGCGCCATGTCCTGTCATGTTTTGTTCTAGATTTAGGTGGATCTAGGGGGATCGATTCATGTCCGCACTTAACGATTAGCCCGATAACAATATTTACAAAACTACTGCCCAGATACAGTTGAGTATCCCAAATAGGAGATTGGATTCATTCCCATTTTTTATTAAGGTATGCCATATTTAGTTGAAATTTGTTGTGATCTCATAAAAAACAAAATCACAGGGGAAGAATGCATTAATGAGAAAGTGGTATGAATAATTAAAAAAGAAAACACATTCACAAGGGGATTTATTTCCAAAAACTTCATGGAGAATCACAAAATCATGGTGCACCATAGAAAAACAAGAATGTTACAAAGAAATGAATAAATAGTATAATATAAGGGGGAGAATATCCCTTTTCCATTGATGTCAAAGGGGGAGATTAAAGAGAAATGGGGAGATATTCTTACATCATATTGAAGGACCATCAAAGAGGACTATGTGTTTCCATCAATGACAAAGGGGGGGATTGTTGGAAATTCTATCTTCATCGATGTCAAAGAATGTCTTGTTGATGAGTGATTCCTTGAGAAGATGAAGGTAGGTATATTGTGATGATAGGTCCAAGGATCGAACCTGAAAAAATAAGGGACAATTATCTTACTGTCAGCAACGAAGTGGTTGTGTTTGCAGGAGATCATGTGTAAATGCATGCCATGAATCTAAACTATATCAAAGTTTCTTTTTCTACGTAAATTGATCAAAGTCAAAAAGAGTTGAAATGGGCACATGTAACATTAATTATATAGGTTAGGTGAATGGACAATTCATATTTGATCGAGGCAATGCTTTCATAAAATTTGATGGTCGAATATCATTTGGGAAGTTTGTTATATTGTCGAGACTCAAGCTCCATAGGATCACTGACGATGATATATAATTTTGATTGCTAATGATAAATATAATAAAATTACAATAGATCGACAATGAATATTGATCGAGGAGAATATTGAGAGTGGATGTAGAAAGGGAATTTCATCGAAATTATATCATTGAGGATTTCCATACTGGGTCTCAAACTCCACTAAGGAATTGTCGATGAATATATGCTTGGTAATCGTGCTGACAATGAATGAGGTTAAAAACGATGATCACTCTATAATTTAAAAACAACCATAGATCTATTAAGTGCTCAACTTGCCTCAAGGAACCAAACTTGCTAACCTTTGGTTAATGGATGATTTGTGTGTGGACCTAGATAAGTTTAAATATGGTCAATCATTGATCTAGGGAGGTGATATATCCTAATAATTCATCGACAAAGAAACATGGAAGTGAACTATGTTACCTACAACAAACTACGATGATGATGAAGCTAAGGAAAATCTTTGAGAGATCGACAGTTGAGGATTGACCACGCTGATAGATCAATGGTGGAGATTGATCCACTCGATCAGAGGTGTGCAGTGATATCTTTCCTAGATCAATGGTGATGATTATATCTAGGTGAATTACTTTCCATAATTGATAGCTAAGATTATATCATTGGGGGTCTATAGAATCGAAACTTCCCAAACTCTATTTTGGGATCACCGACGATGACTATGAGACATTCAACGATGATAAAGGTGGAGGAAAGATTGAGGGCATACAATGAGTACAAGATGATGATGAAGAAAATTTAGGCTTCAACAGATGAATGGTGAATATTAAATAAGGGAAAATATTAATGGTGCATGTAAATCAAACCAACGACAAGATTCAACTTGGTTAACAGTGGTGAGGTAATCAAGTTTCCCAAATCAAGGATCCATAAGGGGCCATGTGGAAATATTCCATGCAATCAAATTTAGGGTGGGTCTAATATCGTCAAATCATAACACATCATAGGGGAAATTAAACCTAGGAGTGCATCAATACTTTGTTAGTGATGATGATAACTTAAGCACCTAGTCATGGCTTGTGGTCCTATGGAGGAGTTAAATGCCCAGATCCCATCATCTTGTTCATTATCAGGGCTAGTGTAATTCACGCCTGTCGACACCCAAGTAGGAGATGGTGATGAAGAAATCGGTTATACCATATGGCCATGTGGAGGATAGGGGTCTTAGTGCCCATACAAATAAAAAAATTGTTTTCTGAAGGGAAGGTTAGAACTGTTCTTCGGCGATGTTCAAAGTGGACCATGCTACTAGTCATAAATGACTGATGACAAAAAAAAGGAACTTTGAGGAGTGATCTAGATCGGTAAGAAGGAGAATCAACCATATACCTACCATGGTCCCCACTTGACCATCCCATGAGTAGTGAAGGTAAGTACATATGCATTGGGTAGATTGAAGAAGAAGATGCAATCTAAACCATTGATTAAATACTCCAAGGACAGTAGGATCCATCAAAAAATATCATCAGAGAAGTAATGGTCTAAGTGGACTATGTTACTCTCAGCTATGATGAAAATGACAAGGATGATGATTATCATCATCATATGCCCCAATTATAAGGAATAGATTGATGGTTTAAATCTAAAAAAAGGATGATCAGATGGTTGTTGAGTGATGAGATGTTATTGACTATATTGATACTTCGGTGGTCTTGATATGTAGGAGATTACATCGATGATTGAGGATTAATCAAAGGCACAATCCAATGGTGGTTGAGTCTCAAGGGCTAGTAAAATAGATCGCGTACAATAGATGGGAACCCATATTGTTTATTTTGTGGAGGATTTTTGAAGCACGATTTGAGGAAGAAGTAAAGGAAGTTAGGGTTGGACCCCTAGATTTACTTTCATGGAAAAATCCATGAGAGTGTGAAGTCTATAAATTACAATGCCTAAATCATATTTGTAGGGGATTTGGAGGTGATAAGATCCAAGATTCTCAGGTGGGAGAACAAGTGTGCAAGAGATGCATGATGTGCGAAGAGTGAAGTGCATGGAAGAAGAAGTGTGAAGAGAAAAGGCTCTGAGGCTTGTCAGATAATGGAAAAAAGGAATTTTTGAATGTCTAAGGGTGGTAGGGTGGATATCATGAGAGGATTGAAGTCCTCGGTGTAATTTGGTGCTTATGTTGAAGGTTGGTTCTTTCTTTATCAATAAGTGGGTGCTTGTAGTGGTTCCTAAAGCTCTACAAGTTGGTTCTTGTAGCAAGGATTGGTTTCCTTAGAAGATTGGTGTCTAGAATTAGCAAGTGGGTGATTTTTATGACAGGTTGGCTATTATATTCTTGTAATTTGGTGCTTAAAATAGAGATGGGTGTGCCTCACTAGTTGGATCCTATTAATATATGAATTGATTAATAATATCATTTGTGGCTTTCTCCCTTTATGGGTTTCCATGTTATATCATTGTGCATTGTGCTTGTTTACTAAATTTTTACAGTTTTGATTAATAATGAATATGTTATTAAGGTATGAAAATAAATATTGGAAAAACGAGATAAATATTGATTCACCCCCCCCTGACTCTCAGTATTGGTAAATATTCCAATATTTTAAGCATTTAAAATCATTTTCATTCCTTGATCCAAGAATGTGCTTGTTGATTCTCTTAGCATAGTAGCTTCAAGGTTGTCTCCTCTCAAGGATTATGAGGCCTCTAAGTTTACCATAGAGTAATTATACAAGCCATCTGTCCCTAAAAACATCACTAATTGGACAATATTTGAGGGAGATGAGAATATTATGGACTTCTTGACTAATGGAGAAAATTTTAAAGACTTGGCTATTGATGATGAAGTATTTCAAGGAATGCTTGTTGAACATGAAGACAATGAACATGACGTTGACAAGGATGAAAACTATATAAAGCCTAAACTTCACACAATGCTTAGGGGAATAGTCAACCTTGAAAACCTCTTCGATTTGTGAGAGAAATTCAAGAACACTAAGAATGTAAAAATTGGCAATTCATGTCTTTCTTATGAAGTCATTAATCTAGGAACTAGTGACAATCCTAAGAATTTTAACCTCAAAAAATCATTATCTCCTAAAGAAAATAAATCCTACCTAAAATTGGTTAAATAATATCAATATGTCCTCCCAGTGTCTTATAAATATTTGAAAACATATGATACAAGGTGTTGGATTACTGAGAGGGGGGTTGAATCAGTAATAGAGCAATTTAATCCTTTTTAACCATATAATATAAGTGTTATATCAATGTATCATTATCATCCAACAACTACAGAGTAAATAAGAAATGAACAAATGAACAATCATACACATACACAATACACCAATGTTTTATGTAGAAACCCAAAGTGGGAGAAAACCACAAAATGATTTATCTTATAGAATATATCTATATAGGCTTTCACTTCTACGATTCATTTTCCATTTCTCCGCTTGAAGAATTACATTCATTGGAAGAACCAACTTCCTTTGTTTTCTAGCTGCAGCTGGAAGGAGGCCCCAACTCCCTTGTTTCTCAGGATACAACCTGAAGGAAGATCCAACTCCCCTATTCTCTGGCTACAACCAGAAGGAGGCTACAACCCCCTTTGTTCTTCGGCTACAACCACCTATCCTTTCCCCATCCAACCGCCCTGACGTATAAGTAGAATTATGGAACCACTGTCACACTATCACTATGAGATATATTGCTATAAACCTATACTAATCAACTTGCACCAAATAACTTGTACCAATAACATGAACCATTCATCAACTTGTACCTCAAACTCTAGTCAACCTGTACCATAAACAAGTGCATCAAACATGCACCAACCTATACCAAAAAATTTGTAATCAACCTGTACCATAAACACATGCATCAACTATGCACCAACCTAAACCTCAACCTATACCTTGAACAAGTTCATCAACACCAAACCTGTACAAATAAGTTGTCACAACAACTTGTCCAAACAACCTATCACAACAACCTGTCTCATCAATGTTATCAACCAAATCATATCTACTCACCAAGATCAATTACCAAGAGAACTCTAAAAGATGTGCATCAACCAAGCATAATAAAAAAACTCATAATCATCACCAAGATCAATGTGTGCTTCTAATAATACAAGTATGCTACATAATCCATAAACCATGTGTCAACAATACTTCTAAGAAGTGCCTCCTAACCATGTACCAGGTATGTACCAATCACATGTCAAGTACTCATCAACTATGGCTCATCAATATCTACCAACATCATCAACTATACACCTCATGTATGTGCCAACTCATCAACTACTTGTCTCAACCATGTACCCAACTTGTACCTCAACCAAAAGACCTCATCAATTTCATCATCCAAATATGATTTGAATATCTATAATAGACCTGCTATATATGATCACATACCTTCAAACCTTCCTTAACTTCAACAACAAGAGACTAGCATTTTCATCAAACTTTTCTTTAGTCTCACAAGACTAGTTTTGGATTAGCCAACAACCCTAACTTGAAATAATCATAACTTTGTACCTGTAATGAATAAATATATGAAACTATTAAACAATGTTATTCAGTGTGTTTTGTGAAATTCCTCCAGGTTTCACTACTTGGAACCTCTCAGAAAAGAAGTTATAGAAAAAATGGCACACCTTGTTGAATTCTAGATTATTCTAGAGAGGGACTTTGTAGAGTGTGCCTTACATGAAATATGCATTGAATTAATCTGAAACAGTTAAAAAGAATACTACAGACAATACCCTAACCAACACATTTTGTCTCACTGAATGAGGATCTTTTATGAAGAAGTTATGACGTTTTTACCCGAAACACATGTTTTTTACTAGTTTTAGTACTAGCCACAAACCCTATTTTCCACGGAATGTAACTCCCAAAATAAAATGACCCACAAGATGAATATTTTACCATAGATACTTGGGTATGTTTTCTCAATGGCATATAAATTTCACAGCTTGAATCATTATATAAAAAATGTTATAGCTTAAATGGTGAGATGACCTGTAAGTAACATACCTTAGAAAGAACCATCAAAAGAATTTATCCTTCCTTGCATTTCGGCCTTCTTTTCTTCACCTTCCCTCAGAAATTCAGCTTAGATATCCTTGTTTACCTCAGACACCTATAGATATTCAATATTCTCAAGTGTTATTGAAATGAGAGAGCCTTGCCTCTTATTTATACTCTCCAAGTAGCTTCTTTAAAAACATCTTCTAGGTCACTTGGCCCACTTTCCTTATTTTAGGGTTAACCCACTTCTAATTTCTCCATTAATTTTTTTATTGAAAAAATTTAATTGTATTCACTTTGAATTATAATACACTCATCACTTCACTTTATTATTTACCTTTTAAAATATCTTAAACCACTTTGAGTACGTTGACCTTTTGGGGCTTCTAGATGACATATGAGGGTCCTCCAACTTCGTAAGGCCATCACTCTCAAACCGTGAGGAGTTATGTGACATTCCACATACCACCAGAAATGGAATAAAATTTACTATCCATATAGAATAGTATTACCTTCAAATATAGCAAAACACATATCGTTATCCATCAAACAAACTTGGGTCCATTACCCAAAGCTGGGTTCTCCAATTTCACATGGTCATAACTCTCTAATCGTGAGGATTTATGTGATGTTCTACATACCAACGAAAATGGAATGACAAGAACTATTGATATAGGATAGTTTACCTGACAAATTTGTTGTCCTTCATCTCATTATTCCATAATTAAGCATGGGTTCTCTTACTCTGCAAAGTGTCTTCCTGTGAGGGATTTCACCATAAGGGAACCACTTTGGAGTTCATCCGTATTTACTTCTTATAAACCATGACAAAAAAATAATGAGTCATATTTACATCAAACAATATTGGGTCCATTACCTAGATCTTTTTTCTATGTGGCTTTCTTCAAGGGTTGACATCAATGACAACCAACCTTAATCAACAATATCCCCCTTTGGCATTGATGAAAACAGTCTGATGCAATACTGAAATCATATCACTCATGCTCCCCCTATAACCATGCCTCTATCCTCTGCATCTGATAAATCTGTCTCTGTTCTTTGCATATGATAAATCTCTTCCCCTTTGTCATCAACGGCAAAGGTATCTTTCCATCCCGGGATGCTCTCCTTGACTGAACTATCCTCTTATGGTGCTTCCTCATGTACATCTAAGACATATAAGCTAAGCATTAAAAAAGCATAAAAAAAAATCCATTTTGGAGTAGAAATAACTCCAAGTATTTTGCAAATATATTCAAAGGCTTCCCTTGGAAGTGGTTTTGTAAAGATGTTTGCCACTTGTTCTTTTGTGCCCACATACTCAACTCTGATGTTCTTTTCTGCAACATGTTCCCGTAGAAAGTGATACTTTATTGGATTATTCTTCATCTTGGAATGCATCACCGGGTTTTTTGAGATACTGATAGCACTTCTATTATCACAATATATTGGAATGGGCTCATCATACTCAGCCTGTATATCTATCAAAGTTTGTTTCATCCAAAGAAACTGTGTACAACATGTTGCTACTGCAATATACTTGGCCTAGTCTATAGATAGAGATACTGATGATTTTTTCTTGCTTAGCCATGATACCAAACACTCACCTAAGTAGAACAATGCTCCACTAGTGCTTCGTCGGTCATCAATACAATCTGCCAAATCTACATCTATGTAGGCAATTAGTGATAGATCCTTTCCTTTTGGATACCATAATCCAAAAATTTATGTTCGTTTGAAATTTCTGAAAAATTATCTTCACTGCTAATACATGTGATTCCTTTGGTGTTGCTTGAAATCGTGCCACCTGTCCAACTTCCTGCATTACATCTGGTCTAGTTGTTGTCACATACAGTAGGTTGCCAATCATTTGTTGAAATAATGTAACTGCAAAGAGTATTATTATTATTATTATTGATATATTATTCATAGGATCAATCCCCATTGTGGATTGATCATGTCGGTAATTGTATTAGGACCAAATCCCCTTTTACGGATTGGTCAATAGAAAATTGTAATAGGTAGAATAAGAATTCGGCCCCAACAGTTATTATTGAGACCCAAAAATATAATAAAGGTGGGTTTACCCACCCAAAGTAAGAATTCGACCCTACCAGTGAAAACACTTCACACGTGCCAGACTCGTACATATAGAGAGGCTAGCACCTCACTTTATCACACAACACACTTGCTCATTTCTGAGAGGCAAGTTGCGACTTACCAGTTGGAGAGAGGGAGAAGAGTGGCACATCTTTTCGAGAGGACTTTCTATATTGGATTGAGTTATCTCTTGACATTGTATTGGCAATTTATGATAAGGAATTTTTTGTTGGGTTTTCTTCCCCTAGAGGGTTTCCCAGGATAAATGTTGTGTCTCTTTTGAATCTGTATTTCTCAGTGATCTTGTTCTTATGTTTCTCTTATCTATTGAAATGCAAAGAACTATAATAATGGCATAAAACATTAACATCATTGACTTGTATTGCCTTTGATCTATAGACTTCAAATCATCATCTTTGCTCAACTTGCAACTGGTTTGCATGGGAGTGATAACTGGTTTTCATTCTTCCATTCTGAACCTCTTCAGCGTTTCTCTGATATACATGGTTTGAGAAATAAAAATTCGTTGATTGCTTTGATGTATCTAAATTTCCATAAAGAAGGATAGTTCTCCAAGTAACGACATTTCAAATTCATTTTTCATATCTTTTGCAAATTGTTGGCTTAACCTGTCATCATCACTACCAAAAATAATATCATCAACATAAACTTCAATTAATAAAATATTACCTTGACTTACCTCGATGTAGAGGTTGTTGTCTATGCTTCCTTTCCATAGTTCGTAGGGAGTTTCGCCATTGTTATTTATGAGAATTACTTTGTTCTAAATGTGAACTGATGTATGCACTGTATGTGTCCAAAATATATCTGTCAATTTGGAATCCATTAGCATTGTTCGAGCCATTTCCTGTGTAATTATAATCCATTATGATAATGTTCCTTTTTCTTTGAACCACTCTCTTAACCAATATATGAATCCATGCTCTCGTCACTATCATATATCTATCGAAACTTGCTAAGTGTTCTTACCAATCCATCTCTGTCCATACTGTCCAAGACTCTACTTGTGAAACTGTCCATAATGTTGACCCATTTATCACTATACTATCATGAAGTCTTGATTAATCTATCAAATTGTACTTCTGCTAACTGATTGCTCTGAATCTATCTTCTCAAACTTTGTAAGATGCTCGAAGGATGGTTCTTTAGTCTATCATAGCTATCACATAGGCTCCCCTTGTCTAATATTCATATTACTTGGGAGTCTCTAAGCTAGATGGATCAAAAAAATTCCTTTTCTTATGTGTATTCATCATCATATTCATTGGTAGATTCATTATCTGTCTGAGATTTGACTTCATTCTATATGTCTATGGATTCATATTTTACTACAATGCCTGAAAGTACAATCTCTTGAACATGTTCCATATTTACCTGACCTTCCTTTCTTTCAGTTATTTTCCAAACATTTATGTATCTGACATCTTTTATTTTCTCTGTAGAATTTTATTTATCTCGTTTTATTTCCAATCTTGCAATCTCTGGTACCTGGTATTTGCTCATCTGTTCTTCCTGTTTTCTTATCCATACTTTCTTATATCTGATATCAATATTCTCTTTCATGGAAGTATCGATCATTCTTATACAATCACTGGCTATGTATCCATAGTTATGAAATTTGTAACACTCAATGTTACGTGCGACCACATAGGCACTTCTTGCTTGAACATTTTTTTATAATCCCTGCAATCTGCAACCTTATGTCCAAAGTTAGTACAATAAAAACATATACCATAAAATAAATTTTCATACCTGGGAGTGAATGATCTTCTTTGTGGCATAGTCCTTCTAAATTTTTCCCTTGACTGATCATGATCATTATTGAAGCTTCTTTGTGTCTTGAACATGGATGGTCTTTTTGAAGATGTATCTTCAATAGTTTTCTTAGATTCTTGTTGACCATGATTCCTTCCTTTGAGTACTTCTTCATAACTTTTTCTATTTTCTTCATTCTTCTTTTCTAGCAATCTTTCTGTCTCTTCAATATTCTTATTGAGCTTGACGATTTTACTTCTCAATGTGACAAATTCTTCTTTAAGATTCTCAACCTCTTCTTCTTTATTCATTATCTAAGACTTCTTGACTTCTTCTGTTCTTTTCGCTTCTTCAAGATGAATTTTTAATGTGATTATTTCTTCTTCAAGTCCTTTCTCTTCTTGACCAAACTTTGCCTCAAGCTGGTTTAGATAGTTAGTTCTTTCCTTAAGATGATCTATCAATATATTCTCTCTCATTTCTTCTTCTTCCTTCTGTGGCAGAAAACCAGTACCAGAAGTACCAGAAAACTAGTACCAGAAGTACCAAAAGTACCAAAGCACTAGAAGTACCAGAAGCACGAGTCCATAAATCTGCAAATCAGATTTGAAGGGGCAAAAAATTGGATTTTCTCAGATCCAAGTACACCAGGCTACTCGCCTCAACCAAGCACACCTCCTGGTAAGGTCAAAATTTGATTTTAAGCATTTTCATTTTTTGGTCATTTTTCATAGCCTCAAGTACAAGATGTTTGCAAGCACAAAGCTTGTTGAGAAACTAGAAGGCATAGACAAATTTTGTGCCTGGAAGTATAGGATCAGTCTGATCCTTGCATAGAATGACCTAGAAATATTCATCAAAGAAGAAGTGTCAGAAACTGAAGATGCCGTAGAGAAAGCAAAGCATCAGAAGGACTCAATCGGGGCTCAAAATATCATTGCAGATTCAATCAAAGGCCACCTGATCCCGTATGTATCATCCAAGAACATTCTGAAAGAGATGTTTGACTCTCTAAGCAAACTATACAAAGGAAAGAACATCAACCAAAAGATGAACCTAATATCTCAATTGAAGAATACAAAGATGCAGAAAGGAGAAATGATTTAAGAATATTTTTCCCGAATCTTAGAAATTAAAGAACACTTAAAAGTGATTGGAGACACCATAGATGAAGACAAATTTGTAATGACATCCCTAAATGGTCTCATAAGACCTTGGGATGATTTCATCCAGACGATATGTTCCAGAAAGGAGAAACTGCAGTTTGAGAGCCTATGGGAAGAATGCATCCAAGAAGAAACAAGGGTAGCTAATCCTGAAGCACTACTAGCAAGGGATGATGATCAAGCCCTAGATACTCATACAAAAGGAGGAAGGAAGAAACCCTACTTCAAAATGGAAACTCATAGAGATCCTCAACCATCAAACAAATTCAACAACAAAGAATCTCATCCAAGAAGTTTTCAGAAGAAAGGACAATGCAAGGGAAGAGATCTCTCATCCATATAATGCTATGATTGTGATAAGATGGGACACAAGACAAATTCTTGTCCAGTTAGAAGAGAAGAATACAAGAGGAAACATAAGAGGCAACATGCCCACATAGTCGAAGATGAAGAACCACCTATGAAGATGATTAAGGACCATGTCTTGATCTTGACCCTCTCAGGATCTGTATCACCTGGAGAGGAAACATGACTCATTGATAGCAGTGCATCAAAATACATGATGGGTAAGAAAAGTACTCTCTCTTGTATTTTAGAAAAGAAGTTTTCTCAGAAAGTGACATTTGGAGATGATTACCAATATCCCATCAAGGGAGTGGGAGAATCAAACTACAAACTAGATTCAGAAAACTCAATAACGATGAAGGATGTACTCTATGTATCGGGCTTGAAGAAGAACTTACTTTCCATATCAGCTTTAGAGAAGAAATGCTATAGATTTTCCTTCATAGATGGAGAAGTTCTTATGTGGGCTAAGGGAGAAACCATATATGAAGCAATCGTCATCGGAAATGAAGAAAATGGCTTATATAAGCTGAAGGGTCACCCAGAAACTTCCATGACCCATGCCATCGAAAACTCATGCGAACTTTGGCATATAATATTATCCCACATCAACTACAAGGTTCTACCATACATATGCAAATATGTCACAGGCTTACTAGAACTCAAGGTCGATCAAGAAGGCATATGCAATGGATGTGCGCAAGGAAAGAATATCAAGAACCCTTTTCCAAAAAGGGATAGCGAAGCGAAAGGAGTACTGGAACTCATTCACTCAGATGTGTGTGGCCCAATGCCATCATCCTCCATTAGTAGGTATGGATACTATGTATCATTCATTGATGACTATTCTCGCAAGACCTGGTTATATTTCTTGAAATCTAAAGATGAAGTATTCAGTAAATTCAAGGAATTCAAAGCCTTGATAGAGAATCTTTCTGAAAGAAAGATTAAGATACTCAGGTCAGATAATGGAGGATAATATACCTCAAAAGAGTTCGTGAACTTCTGCAGAGATGTTGGGATCAAGAGGGAACTCACTACTCCCTATAATCCTCAACAAAATGGTGTAGCTGAAAGGAAGAACATAACAATTATGGAAGTTGTAAAGACCATGATTCACGATCAAGATCTTCCTATGTTCTTATGGGCAGAAGTAGCAATGGCAGCTATTTATGTGCAGAACCGATTATCCCATAGCGCACTTGGGTTCAAGACCCCGGAAAAAATGTTCACCGGAAAGAAGCCAGAGGTAAGACATCTCAAAATATTTGGTTGTCGAGTGTTTATTCATATATCAAAAGAGATAAAAAACAAGTTGGAACCCTCTGGAAAGAAGGGAATATTTGTGGAATACTGTGAGGTCTCCAAGGCCTTTAGAATCTACATACTTGGTCACCGCCACATTGAGATCAACAGGGACATGACCTTTGATGAAGAAGAAACACTTAATAAATCAAGAAGATGCCATCTTGAAGAAGTATATGAAGAGGAACCTGTAAATCCCAGGATTGCAGAATCCATGCGGGAAGTTCCCAGAGATGCAGAACCAGTAAGGGAAGTCGTAACTTCCCCTGATGAGGAGACTCCTAAAGACCACGATCTAACAGAAGTTCAAGAACCTCCTCAACTGACGTTCTCCCATAAAAGAAAACCTTCTTGGGCAAGAGAGATTATTCAATATGGTGAGAAGTATCGTGTTCCAGAAGGAACCTCGAGACAGGTGGAAAGACCAAAGACATTCTCTAGTTACACGGCTTTGATGTGTAATCTACTAGATGAAGAGCCTACCTTCTTTGAAGAAGCCATTCAAAATAAGGAATGGGAAAATGCCATGAAAGAGAAATACGAATCCATAATAAAGAATGACGTATGGGAAATAGTTTCCAGACCAAAAATTAAGGATGTGGTATCATCAAAATGGCTCTTCAAAATAAAACATGTTGATGATGGAAGTATTGAGAAATATAAACCAATATTTGTCGCTCGTGGAGTTTCCCAGAAAGAAGGCATTGACTATGAAGAGACATTCTCTCCTATAGCTAGATACACTTCAATTAGAACCATCATAGCTCTTGTAGCTAAGATGAAATGGAAGCTGCACCAGATGGATGTGAAGACAGCTTTCCTGAATGGTGTTATCAAAGAGGAAGTGTATATAGAGAAACCCCAAGAATTTGAGGTTGAAGATAGGAAGTCTCATGTCTACAGATTGAAGAAATCCTTATACGGATTGAAGAAATTCCCTAGAGCTCGGTATGGCCATATAGACAGTTTCTTGACGAGCTTAGGCTTTACCAAGAGTAAAGCAGACTCAAATATCTACTTCAAAATTATAGATAATGAACCAGTAATCTTACTACTGTATGTGGATGACTTATTCTTAACTGGAGAAGAAAATCTCATCGTTTAATGTAAAAAGAGACTTTCCGCACAATTTGAAATGAAATACCTTGGCCTAATGCATTACTTCTTAGGCCTTGAGATATGGCAGAGTCCAGAAAGGATCTTCCTTAACCAAGGGAAGTACACTGTCAAAATCTTGAAGAGATTTGACATGCTGGAATGCAAACCCATGAATACACCCATGGAAGCGAAGATGAAGCTGTTGGTCGATACTTCATCAGATTTGATTGATGCCACATTGTACAGATAGATTATTGGATCATTGATGTACCTGATGAACACTAGACTAGACATTTGTTTTGCAGTGAACACCTTGAGTCAGTTTCATATAGAGCTCAGACGTGTTCACCTAGTGGCTACAAAACATGTGATGAGGTACCTTAAAGGTACAATAGATTATGGTCTCAGCTATGATGGAGATCATAAATTTGCATTGAGACGATACACTGATGCATATTGGGCAGGAAGCGTTGCTAACAGAAAAAGCACTTCTAGATGTTGTTTCAGTTTGGGATCAGCCATGATCTTATGGCAGAGTAGGAAGCAATCCAGAATTGTTCTCAGCACAACAGAAGCATAGTACATTGTTGCATGTTCTGCTAGTTGTGAAGCTATATGGCTTTGAAAGTTGTTGAACAATTTATTTGACCTATAAATGGAAGCAATCACGATCCTATGTGACAACCAGAGATGCATAAAAATGACAGAGAATCCCGTATTCCATGACAGGTCAAAGCACATAGATATTCGCTATCATTACATCTGTGACATGGTACATAGAGAAGCCTTAAAGCTCCTATATGTCAGCACAGATGAACAGGTTTTTTATGTGTTGACCAAACCTCTATCTCATGTAAAGTTTGAACACTTTCGAGATAAGCTTGGTATAGTTCGAAAGGACCCTCCCTGAAAGGGGGAGTGTGTGATTCCTTGCTTTTGACCTCGTTGTTAGATGTGAAGCAAGATGATGTGTGATTCCTTGATTCTGACCTCGCTATTAGGCATAAAGAAAGATGATTCCTTTCTTCTGACCTCACTGTTAGACGTAAAGCAATATGATGTGTGATTCCCTTCTTTTGACCTCGCTGTTAGACGTAAAGCAAGATGATTCCTTACTTCTGACCTCGTTGTTAGACATAAAGCAATATGTTGATGTGTTCCTTGCTTCTGACCTAGTTGTTATACGTAAAGAAAGATGATTCCTTGCTTTTGACCTCGTTGTTAGATGTAAAATAAGATGATGATGTGTTCCTTGCTTTTGACCTATTTGTTATATGTAAAGCAAGATGATTCCTTGCTTCTTACCTCGTTGTTAGACGTAAAGCAAGATGATGATGTGTTCCTTGCTTATGACCTAACTGTTAGACATAAAGCAAGATGATTCCTTGCTTCTGACCGAGTTGTTAGATGTAAAGAAAGATGATGTATACCTTTCTTCTAACCTAGTTGTTATACGTAAAGAAAGATGTGATTGACACTGAGCTACCAGCTTAATAGCTGTGACATTGAGCCAGTGAAGTACTGTGATGTGCCAGCCTAGTGTTGTGATGAGGTATCATTTTTTTTACTGATACATATTGATGCAGATGATGATGGCATTCTTTCAATAATGACGATGTTGTCGATGAAGAAAACTTCTGATGACTCGTAGATATGCCAACCAATGTTCCAAGATGATATTGACGATACTGTCCTCCTCATGACACTGATGAAGCAGACCTCTCTCACCTGATGTTGTTAAAGAATACCCTTCTTGTTAAGGGGGAGTGTTGAAATAATGTAACTGCAAAGAGTATTCTTATTATTATTGATATATTAATTATAGGATCAATCCCCATTGTGGATTGATCATGTTGGTAATTGTATTAGCACCAAATCCCCTTTTGCAGATTGGTCAAAAGACAATTGTAATAGGCAGAATAAGAAGTTGGCCCCAACAATTATTATTGAGACCCAGAAATATAATAAAGGTGGGTTTACCGACCTAGAGTAAGAAGTTGGCCCCACCAATGAAGACACTTCACACATGCCAAACTTGTATATATAGAGAGGCTAGCGCCTCACTTTATCACACAACACACTTGCTCATTTCTGAGAGGCAAGTTGTGACTTACCAATTGGAGAGAGGGAGAAGAGTGGTGCATCTTTTGGAGAGGACTTTCTGTATTGGTTTTTTTTATCTCTTGACATTGTATTGGAAATTTATGATAAGGATTTTTTTGCTGGGTTTTCTTCCTCTAGAGGGTTTCCCAGGATAAATGTTGTGTCTCTTGTGAATCTGTATTTCTCAGTGATCTTGTTCTTATGTTGCTCTTATCTATTGAAATGAAAAGAACTATAATAATGGCATAAAACATTAACATCATTGACTTGTATTGGCTTTGATCTGTAGACTTCGAATCATCATCTTTGCTCAACTTACAACTAGTTTGCATGGGAGTGACAACTGGTTTGCATTCTTCCATTCTGAACCTCTTCAACATTTCTTTGATATACATGGTTTGAGAAATAAAAATTCGTTGATTTCTTTGATGTATCTAAATTTCCATAAAGAAGGATAGTTCTCCAAGTAACGACATTTCAAATTCATTTTTCATATCTTTTGCAAATTTCTGGCTTAACTTGTCATCATCACTACCAAAAATAATATCATCAACATAAACTTCAATTAATAAAATATTATCTTGACTTACCTCGATGTAGAGGTTGTTGTCTACGCTTCCTTTCCATAGTTCGTAGGGAGTTTTGCCATTGTTATTTATGAGAATTACTTTGTTCTAAATGTGAACTGATGTATGCACTGTATGTGTCCAAAATATATCTGTCAATTTGGAATCCATTAGCATTGTTCGAGACATTTCCTGTGTAATTATCATCCATTATGATAATGTTCCTTTTTCTTTGAACCATTCTCTAAACCAATATATGAATCCATGCTCTCGTCACTATCATATATCTGTTGAAACTTGCTAAGTGTTCTTACCAATCCATCTCTGTCCATACTGTCCAAGACTCTACTTGTGAAACTATCCATAATGTTGACCCATTTATCACTATACTATCATGAAGTCTTGATTAATCTATCAAATTGTACTTCTGCTAACTGATTGCTCTGAATCTATCTTCTCAAACTTTGTAAGATGCTCGAAGGATGGTTCTTTAGTCTATCACAACTATCACATAGGCTCCCCTTGTCTAATATTCATATTACTTGGGAGTCTCTAAGATAGATGGATCAGAAAAATTCCTTTTCTTATGTGTATTCATCATCATATTCATTGGTAGATTCATTATCTGTCTGAGATTTGACTTCATTCTATATGTCTATGGATTCATATTTTACTACAATGCTTGAAAGTACAATCTCTTGAACATGTTCCATATTTAACTGACCTTCCTTTCTTTCAGTTATTTTCCAAACCTTTATGTATCTGACATCTTTTATTTTCTCTGTAGAATTTTATTCATCTCGTTTTATTTCCAATCTTGCGATCTCTGGTACTTGGTCTTTGTTCACCTGTTCTTTCTGTTTTCTTATCCATACTTTCTTATATCTGATATTAATATTCTCTTTCATGAAAGTATCGATGATGCTTCTACAATCACTGGCTATGTGTCCATAGTTATGACATTTGTAACACTCAATGTTACATGCGACCACATAGGCACTTCTTGGTTGAACATTTATTTTATAATCCCTCCAATCTGCAACCTTATGTCCAAAGTTAGTACAATAAAAATAAATACCATAAAATAAATTTGCATACCTGGGAGTGAATAATCTTCTCTGTGGCATAGTCCTTCTAATTTTTTCCCTTGACTGATCATGATCATTATTGAAGATTCTTTGTGGCTTGAACATGGATGGTCTTCTTTACGATGTATCTTCAATAGTTTTCTTAGATTATGGTTGACCATGATTCCTTCCTTTGAGTATTTCTGCATAACTTTTTCTATTTTCTTCATTCTTCTTTTCTAGCAATCTAGAGTGATTTTATTTATTCTCTATAACATATATGGATCTTTCTATCTCTTCAACGTTCTTGTTGATCTTGAGGATTTTACTTCTCAATGTGACAACTTCTTCTTCAAGCTTCTCAACCTCTTCTTCTTTCTTCATTATCTGAGACTTCATGATTTCCTCTGTTCTTTTCGCTTCTTCAAGATGAATTTTTAATGTGATTATTTATTCTTCAAGTCCTTTATCTTCATGACCAAACTTTGCCTCAAGCTGGTTTAGATCGTTAATTCTTTCCTTATGATGATCCGTCAATATCTTCTCTCTCATTTCCACTTCTTCCTTCTGTGCTGCTATGTTGGTTTCCAAACACTTCTTTTCATATTCAATATTTTCTTCGATCTTTTTGGCTTCTTCTAGCTGAGTTCTTAAGTTCTCAATGACCTATTAGGCTTCTTCAAAAATGTGAACACTTTCCTTCTGTTTCATCAATTCTTTCTTGAGTGAATTGCTTTCTTCTCTTAGTTCATCTAAAGAACTAATCAATTCTTCTTTATAATTGCCTTCCTTTTTCAATTAGTTTTTCTGTCTCATTTCCTTCATGGCATTCTATTTCAATATGTCCACGTTTTTCACAATTAAAACAAAAAAACATACCTCTGGTGATTATGTACTCTTCATCTCTCGAATCTACTTGACATGTTGAACATAATTCTTCTTGATTTGTATCTGCATCTTCTTTGATATTTTCTGAATCTGTGATGGGTGAAGAATATATGTCATGTAACTTATCCCAAAGTTCTTTAGCAGATGAACATTTACCAACCTTTGCTCTTACCATATTAGGTAATCCTTCCCAGATGAAATCCATTGTTATTTTGTTATTCTTCTTCAATTCCTTCGTAGCTGCAGTCTTTTCCCTTTTTGAACTATCATATCCTATAACAGTTGATAGCCAAATGTAGTGTCCCTGTGCCTATAAAAATAATTTCATCCTTCTGCTCCACATCTCATACTTAAAACCTTTCTGACCATTAAACATTGTTACTCCATTCTCAGAATAATACATGATCTCCTTCTAGTGGTTAAACTGTTTCCTAAAGAAACCATCTTTGATACCAATTGTTGGATTACTGAGAGGGGGGGTGAATTAGTAATAGAGAAATTTAATCCTTTTCAACCATATAATCCAAGTTTTATATCAATGTATCATTATCATCCAATAAATGCAGAGTAAATAATAAATGAACAAGTGAACAATCATACACATACACAGCATACCCGTGTTTTATGTGGAAACCCAAAGTGGGAGAAAACCACAGAATGATTTATCTTATATGTCTTGAAGAATTACATTCATTGGAAGCACCAAATTCCTTTGTTTTCTAGCTGCAAATGGAAGGAGTCTCCAACCCCCTTGTTTCTCAGGCTACAACCTGAAGGAATATCCAACTCCCCTATTCTCTGGCTACAACTAGAAGGAGGCTACAACCCCCTATGTTCTTCGGATACAAATGGAAGGTGGCTAAAACCACCTTTCCTTTCCCCATCCAACCGACCTGACATATAAGTAGAATGATGGAACCACTGTCACACTATCACTGTGATATATACTGCTATAAACCTGTACCAATCAAGCTGCACCAAATAACATGTACCAATAACCTGAACCATGCATCAACCATGCATCAACTTGTACCTCAAAATGTAATCAACATGTATCATAAACAAGTGACCATGCACCAACTTGTACCAAATAACCTGTAATCAACCTGTAACATAAACAAGTGAATCAACCATGCACCAACCTATACCTCAACCTGTACCTTGAACAAGTGCATCAACCATGCACCAAACCTATACAAATAACCTATCACAACAACTTGTCCAAACAACCTATCACAACAAACTGTCTCATCAATGTGATCAACCAAATCATATCTACTCACCAAGATAAATTACCAAAACAACTCTCACAGATGTGCATCAACCAAGCATAACACAACAACTCATAATCATCACCAAGATCAATATGTGCTTCTAATAATACAAGTATGTTGCATCATCCATAAACCATGTGTCAATAATACTACTAATAAGTGCCTCCTAACCATGTACAAAGTATGTACCAATCACATTTCAAGTACTCATCAACTATGACTCATCAATATCTACCAACATCATCAACTATAGACCTCATGTATGTGCCAACTCATCAACTACTTGTCTCAACCATGTACCCAACTTGTACCTCAACCAAAATACCTCATCAATTTCATCATAAAAATATGATGTGTAACTCTATAATATACCTGGTGTATATGATCACATGCCTGCAAACCTTCCTTAACTTCAATAACAAGAGACTAGCATTTTCATCAAACTTTTCTTTAGTCTCTCAAGACTAGTTTTGGATTAGTCAACAACCCTAACTTGAAATAATAATAACTTTGTACTTGTAATGAATTAATATTGAAAACTGATACACAATATTATTCAGTGTGTTTTGTACAATTCCTCCAGGTTTCACTACTTGGAACCTCTCAAAAAAGAAGTTCTAGGAAAAATGGAACACCTTGCTGAATTATGGCTTATTCTAGAGAGCGACCTTGTAGAGCGTTCCTCGCATTAAATATACATTGAATTGATATGAAACTATTAAAAAGAATACTAAAGATAGTAACCTAACCAACACATTTGGTCTCACTGAATTTGGATATATTATGAAGAATTTATGACATTTTTACCCGAAACACTTGTTTTTGACTAGTTTCAGGAATACCCACAAACCCTATTTTCCACAGAGTGTAACTCCCAAAATACAATGACCCACAAGCTGAATTGTTTACCACAGATACTTGGGTTTTTTTCTCAATGGAATAGAAATTTCACAGTTTGAATCATTATATTAAAAATGTTATAGAGAAAATGGTGAGATGACCTATAAATAACATACCTTAGAAAGCACCATCAAAAGAATTTATCCTTCCTTCCATTTCGACCTTCTTTTCTTCACCTTCCCTGAGAAATTCA
>JZKD02S1672888.1:1398509-1422550 GCA_000966675.3 Picea glauca
CACTTTATTATTTACCTTTTAAAATCTCTTAAACCACTTTGACTACTTTGACCTTTTGGGGCTTCTAGATGACATATGGGGGTCCTCCAACTTCGTAAGGCCATAACTCTCAAACTTTGAGGATTTATGTGACATTCCACATACCACCAGAAATGGAATGACATGTACTATCCATCTAGAATAGTATTACCTTCAAATATAGAAAAAATAATACCATTGTCCATCAAACAAACTTGGTTTCATTACCCAAACCTGGGTTCTCCAACTTCACATGGTCATAACTCTCTAACTGTGAGGAGCTATGTGATATTATACATACCACCAAAAATGGCATGAAAAGAACTATCCATATAGGATAGTTTCCTTGAAAAATTCACTTTCCTTCATCTCATTAGTCCACAATTAGGCATGGGTTCTCTTACTCCGCAAAGCATCTTCCCGTGAGGGCTTTCACCATAAGGGGACCAATTTGGAGTTCATCCATATTTACTTCTTATCAACCATGACAAAACAATAATGAGTCATATTTACATCAAACAATTTTGGGTCCATTACCCAAACCTTTTTTCTATGGGGATTTCTTCAAGGGTTGACATCAATGAAATCTTAATCAACACAAAGATCATCCAACATACAATCCTTCTTAGACCTAGTGTCAAACCTTTTCAACAAAAATTACAAAAATATCACTCATCTCTATAGCCTTTAATGTAGAAGGAGATTAAAATAAACTCGGTGCTAAGATTATATTTCAAGTGAGATATTCTTCTTGAGTAGCTAATCTAGTGCCCATAAAAAAGAAGTCAAGATAAATTTTCTTATGTGTTGATTTTAGAAATTTAAACAAAGATTCAGAAAAGGATAATTACGATGTGCCCCCAATGGAGTATCTCTTGAAAACTATTTACAAATATGAGATGTTCTCACTTTTGGATGGGTTTTCATGATATAACCAAGTCCTAGTCTTAGAATAAGATTGATTGAAAACAACCTTCCGAACTAAATAGGGAACCTTTTGCTATAAACACATGCGTTTTGGGATAATTAACACATGAGCTACATTCCATAGGGTCATGGATTTTTCCTTTAGAGGACTAGTAAACATATTTGTAGTGGTCCATATAGATGATGTCACTGTCTACTCTAAAAACATATCAAATCAGATTTCCCATTTTGCTCATATTTTTGACAAGTGTAGGAAGTATGGGATATCTTTAAACCCAAAAAATAACATATTTGGTGTAGATGAGGGTAAGCTCCTATGCCATATTATTTCTAAAGATGGAATTAATATTGACCTTGAACGATTCAAGGTAATTTCTCAATTTCCTCTTCCACATAACAAGAAAGCCATGCAATATTTCTTCAGGAAGATTAATTTCGTATGAAAATGTATCCCTGACTTTGCAGAAATGATCAAATCATTGCAAAAAATGATACAAAAGGATGCATAATTCCACTCAAACAAAGAGAAAAGAGAATCCTTTGAAAAAATTAAGGCTTCCATTTCCCAAGATCCTATTTTATGTAGCCCTAATTTCAGTAAGGAATTATTTATTTATACTTTTTCTTCCAATCAGTCTCTAGCAGTGGTCTTGACACAAAAGTAAAATGAAACAAATGATACCCCTATCTAATTTATGAGCACCAAATTGTAAGGGCCCAATATTAATTACCCTTCCATAGAAAAACAAGTGTATGTTGTCTACAAAGAAATGAAACCTTTCAGATCCTACATCTTGACGAACCACACTAAAGTTATAGTGCCCCACCCTGCAGTAAGGTCCCTTTTCACACAACATGAAATGGCAGAGAGAATATGGAAATGGATTACTGTCAGCCAAGAATTCGATGTTGACATAAAACCAATAAAGATAGTTAGAGGCTAAGGTTTTTGCAAATTGGTTGTAGAATCCCAGGACCTAGTAGAACCAAAAGATTCAAGATGGGGAAATGAAATTTATTTGTGGTGTAGTGAAGTGTTATACATCCCACCAAGTAGAGACTCTTTGTATGAAGATTTATCTTACTTCATTCATCATGGTACATGCCCTAAACATATGAATCCTAAGGAGAGAAGAGCTACTATACTGGGAAAACCCCCCTACGGACTACAATAGGGTTCTAAAGTGAAGGAAAAGCTAACCATCTAAAGTATCCTACTTTTAAAAACTATCCCGAAAACACCCCATATTCATGCATAAAATAAAAAGTACAAGGATCTGGTAGTCTTACCTTAAAATCTGTTTCCGATGTCAATCTTTTTGCATTCGATCACTTCTCGACTGCAAGTCTCCTCCCAACGTTGACCTGCATTCACCAAAAGACAAAAAATAAAAGACGAACATGCATCTTATATATGAATTAGTGGGTTATATGTCATAACAAAATGTAAATCAAACATAAATATTGAACACATCATATGGCGGGACATAAAAAGTACTTATTTATATTAATATCACAAAGTCACTTACAAAATGAGATCTGTGACTGCTCCTCAAACCCGGTCTTGGGATCCTCTTCACCAAGCTCTAACTGATTCCATGTATCCTTCTTCTTTCACACTTCTCTCTAGAGAATGGGCATAAGCTTATGAATAAGGAAAAATGAAAGAATAGGGAATTTTGTCTCAAAACTCACAATGTGGATGCAAATTCTTGGGGCAAGGGGGGAAAGTGAAATGGGCAGAGTTTCATTGTAGCAATGTTTCTCCTTAGAATGAGACCCCCAAACCTCCTTTTATATGTACAAAGGATGGTTATTCAGTTGGGTGATGGGCTATAGGCAGTGGATTAGTTGGGAAACTACCCAATAGCTTGTAATCTCAACGAATCCCTTGCAACTTTTTATTTTTTGCAACTTTTGTGGGCATATGTGGGTTGTAATGGTGCAACTAGCATACGTATGTGAGTAGTAATAGGGCCTATAACATACATACACATGAAGTAGTGGTGAAGGGTGCGAACATCTTCAAAATTTGTGTTTTTAAGAAGAGTCGTTAAGTGTTGGCTTGGAAAAAATAGTAAGTAAGATGGCCTGATGTCGGGTATGCATGTATGGTGCAATTTAGGGTTATAATAGATGCCACCTAATGTGTGAGGTTAGAATAGCATCCGATAGCCAAAATACATTATGAATATTCACCAATGTATGAAGCAAGTGAGCCCGTGACTAGAGTTCGTGAGGTGCCATATGAAAAATAACAATTGTCTCACCGAGGCAGGCATACCCATGCTTGAGATCAAATAAATTATGGTTTCCAATAAAATACACTACATATCCATGTCATATAACTATATAAAGTGTAGCCATGAGTAATACACAACAGATCTACATCTCAAAATCAAAGATATACATGTATAGTATCCATCTTCAAGAATCCAATGATGCCTGATGGTTGGAGATGATGCCTTCAGAGCTCAAGCAACAACTTCAAGATATTCAAAACTCAGTTAGGAGTGTAATTTGAGTGTATGACTTCACTACCCAGAGGTATTCGACGACTCATCGAGGAACATACAAGAGGATCTCGGTGATCAGGCAAATAACTTCAGTGATTTCGAACAATGACTTGATTGGACTTTTGGGATGGCCATGCATGAGTGAAAGAGACAAACTACAGAGAGTCTGACTCAAGTTGGGTAAAAATTCCCTTGGAAAATAGCACGACTTATGATCAAACTCAGGTTGCAAGACATTGACATAAGTTCATGATGCAGGAGGCAATGCAAACTCTCCATATGTTTGGAAGGATAACCAAACAGAGGATGACATAGCTCTATGTTACGAGAACAACTTCCTAAGGTCATATTAAATCCCAAATATTGATGAACTAATGGAAGGATGTGCTTTGTCCAAGGGAAACTCATTGTGCTGCCATAAAAACAAAATACTTTTCCCATCCTCTTTTTGGGGTATATTTGATTTTTGTTTTATCTTTTTCAATATTTTGGAGAGCTTGAAAAAGAATAAAAGAATGCTATGTTACAAAGGAGGAATTAGTGTCGCAAGCATACTAGTTTCAAGCACAAGGAACATAGTAATGCTTAGAGAAAGGAGACATGTGCAGGGAAAGGACACTCGAGAAAATTCCTCCATGGGTCAAGACGCAAAGGCAATGTGCTACAATTCTTGCGTATAAGGCATGCTTTAAAGGTTTGGTTGAGAGTAACATGGAGTCAGAATTAGGACAAAGATGTAGAGAAGTAGATGTGATTAATAATACACAATGATAATGTCCTTCAATGTAATTTAAAATGAGCCCAAAGAAGCTAAGCTCAGTAGTTTTTCATTTTTAGAGAGTATGAAAAAACACAAAAGAAGACTCCACTAGGGTACCGTTTTCAAAGATAGTCTAGCCAGCTTGAAAAAGGGGTAAACTAGAACCAAAAATACATCTATTCAAAACCATTTTAATGAGTGGGACAACGACAAGATCACTCGACAATATTTTTAATTTTAAGGAGTCTGAAAAGAGTTTAACTATGGACTCACAACCTTTTTCTAGAGTTAGTCTCCTTAGCCCAAAAAAGTATAAAATCTACTTAGGAGAACTCTCCTGATGAGACGAATGTCCCGAGGTGTACCTTTTTCCTCCTTAATCTACAGGCCAAAAAAAAGGGGTAAACTCATGCCAGTATATGTTTTTATGAACCATTTAACAAGTGTGAAAGAACAAGGTCACTCGACGATCTTTTCAATTTTAAGGAGTTTGAAAAGAGCTTAACTATGGACTCCATAGACAACGTTCTTCTGGACCATTTTAACGAGTGCAAAGAAAAAATATCACATGGCGATCTTTTTTATTTCTGGGAGTCTGAAAAGAGATTAACAATGGACTCCGTGGGCATTCCATTTTCATAAATTTAGTCCCTTAGGCCTGAAAAAGGGTTAAACTTATACTTGAGAATACTATTCTAGCAAACCGAAGTTCCTAGAGCATACCTTTATTCATAAAATTGACCATCTGTACCGAAAAAGGGGTAAACTACCACCAGAAAAATGTGCCTTCAAATTTTGGTTTGGCGAGCGTGTAGGACAACAAGATCGCTCGACAATATTTTCATATTTAGAGGGTCTGAAAAGGGCTTAAAAGAAGACCCATTTTTTGGGAGTCCCAAGTGTGAGGCCAAGAGTGATGACATATCAAACATGTGAAGGATAAAACATGTAATGAAGAAAATACTAAAAGGACTCTTGAGCCTATAGTCATTAACGACACCATGGACACCAAAATGCAACCAGGATCTACCTAGGGCATCCATGTGAAGGTAGGATCACCACAAAATTACGACACTTCTAGAGAAGAAATGATGGTTCTGTGTCGCAATTCGGTGGGATCGATACTATGGAAAAGAGAAAAATACAACGAGGTGAAACAAGTGGAGGTGGAATCCTAACTTAGATGCACAAAGCTGGAAAAACAACTTTTTACCAAAAGACCTTAAAAGTGCCCCATCTCTCAAAAGGTTTTCCCAAACCAAACATAAAGTGCATCGTAACATCCAATGAGAAACTCAAGAACTACATTAAATGATTTTGAAGCCAGAAAAAACGACAAAACGGATCAAAAAATGAAAAAAAGGGCCAAAAAAGTCTATAAATATAAGCTGGCATCTTCATTATCACCATTGCAAATTGAGAATTGAGAAAAAAGAAAAAAAAACCATTTTTTTAAAGATATTGATTTTGGGAGCTTCAGCGGATGAAATGAACTTCTGCTTGGACCAAGTAAGTGCAAACTAGCTCCTCTTGCATTTCCATACTTTCCTTTTACATTAGTTTTAGTTTTTTTTGGGGGTGCGCACCTTTAAAAAAGGTCATCCCTACGTGTACACGGGTTGTCCTAGGACAACTCGCAGGCAAAAAACAAATTTCCCACGTGCATACGCGACTGTGTCCAATACAACCCGCGTACACCCTCAAAAATATGGAAAAAATAAAAGTGAAATCATTAACTCTCCTTCGAACTTGTCATTTTGTAGAATGTACGTCGATTGGAGAGAGAGGGAGCATGAGGACATTGATATATTGGACTATGAGGACCCTACAACTATGGCCGCATTAAGACAATGTGGTTTGTGGAAGTTCGTCTGGTGTCCATTCATGAGGGAACAACCCAGGCTGCTGAATGCCTTGGTAAACTATTGGCATCCTGACATTGAGGTGTTTATGGTCGAGGGGAAGATGTTGACTCCAATGACTGAAGACATTTAATTTCTGATTGGTCTCTCGAGGAGGGGTGAGCTAGTCAACTTGCGTACTTTTCCCCTAAGGTTCACAACATTGCAGAGATGATTGGACTCCATTGTGAGGTTGGCACTGAGAAAGTAGGTTCTCAGGTTCCAATTAAAAGGATTACCAACCTATCACTCAAAGTGATAGTTTTACTCATTGGGCAGATCACTAGATCTACAGCTTTACATTAGGCCTCCCTGGTGCACATGCATTGTGCAGTGCAGTGCTTTAATGCACAAATATTTGATTGGAGTACAACCATGATAGAATGCATGAAGAGACAACTCACCAATTTTCGTGGGTGAGACAACAAAAACTTTGGATTTGGGACCATTTTGTGCTCATTTGTCTTCAAGAGAGTCCTTATTCTTATTCCATGAGAGATAGTGTGAGGGCATGTGGCCTCCCTCCCAATAGTGTGTAGATGGTCAACATTGCTGCCACGACAGAGGGGAGGAAGGACCATAGAGGCCTTTGACGATGATTTTTTTGACTGGTGAGCACGACAAATTCTGATGATAGAGGACTACCCCTATATCGGAATCAACTTTTCTAGGGACCCGGACATGCCCATACCTCCCGGAGTAGAGCGAGGAGATATAGGTACGTTCATTTTTTAATCTTATTTAATTTTGTATTTCTTTTTATATATATCATTGTTTATGGGAATCAGAGTATATAACAACTATGTATCTATTTTTGTACATATGTGGGGCCAGTGCATCCAACAGACTTCTCGAGGACCAGGAAACGTCCTCGACTAGAGGCAATACCATCCGCAACCGTTGGACCAACAACAACAATAGGGGGACTTCAAGTCGAAGAGGCTGAGAGAGTTTTGAGATGGGTAGAGTGGAACCTCACCGCACTCACTCGCGCAGTCCCTATGGCAGAGATCGAGGGTCTCCCACCATCGATGCAACCTCACATAGTTGGGGTGCCTCGGGCCTGGTTCCAACTCTTTCGGCATTTGGAAAACACTGTGGTTCACTATGGCAGGGTCAACAGGCCCCACCCTTAGCTTAGGATGGACCACTTACATGCTAGGGGCACTTTCTATATATTTTTGAGGGCATAAGCCTCGTGATGTGTACTGGATATGTATTTTTGAGGCGCTTGTGCCCACTTATGTACTCTGAGACTTTCGATATATATATGCATATTTACATATTTTGTGTCTTATGGATTACATTTATTTACAAATGTATTTACATGTGTATGTGTGTGTTTTTTCTTACGCGTGTGCACTATGCCAATCTAATACTTGATTAGCTAGAGTATCTGTCATTTGATTCAATCTCCTAAGAACATGGATATAAATAATGTAATCAAAACAACATTCTAAGATATGTACCCTAATGAATCGTCGATGTAGAGTAGGATCATAAATGCGATAAAACTTGTTTAACTAGGACACAATGGATTGTGCATCTAAGTAGACCCGGAGGTAAGAGATACCATGTGATGAGGCATCACGAAGTAACTCTATTACTGCACTGTATTCAACGACATTTTTTGTGGTGTCACCTAAATAGATACCTCCAGAAGATAGCAATTGGACTTGAGGTGTGAAGATCACCCAAGATGTAGAAGCAAGCCTCCGAGTGTGTCGGCTAGTGTCATCCACGAACCCAATGAACACCTCTGATTCACTTGACATCTTCCACAGTGAAAAAGATGACATCAAAACGACATGTCCATAAAACAAAAAGGACAAAATAAAATTTTATAAGAACTATACATATATACAAGAAGTCACCCAAAGTGACCCACCTATGAGTAACTTCTTGAGATAGAGCCCATTTCTAGGCTCCGCTAAAGCATTTCCTTCAAAATCAACCAGATGATAAGCGCCCTTCTTTAATACCTCCTTCACGATGAATGGTCTGAACAACATGGGTTTGAACTTTCCTACCCCCAGGGGATCCTTATCTTGGTCATAGACCAAGACAAAGTCACCTTTAGAGAAAATCTGAGGACAAATGGACCGATCATACTAACACTTGAATCTTTTCTTGTAAGCCTCATTAGCCAAGGTTGCATCGCATCGTTTCTCATCAAGTTGCTCGAGATATAATAAGAGTTCCTCAAGAGGTGAAGTATCTGGAAATAACTGTACTGCCAACTTAAGAGATGGGATATGGCATTCTATACGCAAGACTGCTTCCAACCTGTAAATGAGTTGAAAAGGTGAGAAACTAGTTGCAGTCTTTACAAACATTTAGTATGCTCACAATGTTGAGTACAACATCAAATGCCAATTTGACTTGGCTGAATTGGTCGTTCACTGTAGAATAGTCTTGAGGGACTTATTCACAGCTTCTACCTGACCATTCACTTGTGGGTAGTAGGGTGATGAATGATATTTCCTCAACCCTAGATTTGACTTTAACTTAGACATCGTTTTGTTCTGAAAGTGACTACCATGGTCAGTGACAATATCCTTCAGGACGTCGAAACTTGCTATTATCTGATTAAACAAGAAGAGAGTTGTTATCTCGCCATCATCTTTGAATGTTGGCATAACTTCGACCCACTTTGTAAAGTAGTCTACTACTACAATGATATAATTTTCCCCCCTAGATGTAGGGGGTTGGCATGTAGTATAATCAATCCCCCACTTAGAGATGGGGCCATCTGTAATAACGGGAAACATAGGAGTGGGGTGTTCCCTCATCTTCCGAGAGAAGATCTGACACGGGTGACACTCCTTGACCGATTCAATGCAATCATTGATGAACATCAACCAAAAGTAACTGAATCATAGAATCTTTTGGGTTGTTGCCAACCCAGATAAATGACCACCACATGCTCCAGTGTGGAATTCATTAAGAATGAGCTCCACTTCTTCATGAGTGAGACATCGGCGAAGGATGAAATCTACACCTCGACGATACAAACTGTCCTCAAGTATGATATAGTTTTTTTCCTGACGACATACACGTCGATGCTCATCATGAGAAGAAGAGGTAGGGAACTTCAAAGTCTGGAGATAGACTATAATATCTCCATACCAGGGGTCTGAAGATGAAATTAGAAAAAGATCTCCTTTAATCGGTGATTCTTCGGGTGTACCATCACCTGAATCGATCGAAAGTTCTAAAATAAGTTCCGCAAAGACCATCGACTTTTTAGATTTCACAGAAACAAAATCTAAGTCAAAGTCTTGGAAGATAAAAATCCATCTACTAATCTTTCTGCCGATTACACATCATGTCAACACATATTCGAATTTTTTCACGATGGTAATGACGGTGGTCTTGCGAAACATGATATAGTGACGGAACTCCTGGACAACATGTATTGCTTCCAATGCAAGTTTCTTGACATTGGAGTAGTTTATTTCTAGTCGAAACAGGCCTCATCTCAGGTAATAAATCACATGTTCTTCAAGTAGATCGTCCTCTTGAACCAAGACCATACTGATGGTCGACTCTATCGTGGTCAAATAAAATAAGAAATATTTATTATAATTGGGTGGCCGAATTAGAGGGACAGATGTGAGGGCACGTTTCAATGCTTCGAATGAGCACTGAGCTGCTTCATCCAAAAGGAAAGGGACACCCTTCTTCAGTAAACACATAAACCCTTTAGTTATCTCGGCATCATTTGTGATAAAATGTCGAAGAAAATTGGCTTTTCCCTGTAAACTCTGAAGCTGAGGGACTACGCACGGGGGAGGCAATTGAACTATCACCTCAACCTTTAGAGGATTGACCATATCCCTATTGTCAAAACTATAAAACCTAAAAGGTGACTCGATGTCACACAAAAACTGCATTTGTTTGGATTCAAGTGAATCCAATAGTAGTGGCATCGCTCAAAGATAAGTTGGAGGTTCGTGGGATTATCAGCTCTCTTCTGAGGTCATGATGCTAAATCATCGAGATAAGCCTTGACTATGTGTTTGAGATCATGGAAAGAAAAATACATGGCCTGTTGAAAAGTGGCTCCAGCGTTCTTCAAGCCAAAAGGCATATTCTGATAAGAAAATGTACCCCATGGGTAGAAAACTAAATTTTTATGTTGGTCTTCAGGCTCAATTTGGATCTGATTGTATCCTGAAAAACCATGCATGAAAGAGAATACCTCACAACTTGCTCATTCATTGAAACGATGGTCAATGGATTCGGTGGGGAAATTATCCTTTGGACATGCATTGTTCAAATCATGGAAGTCCATACATACGTGAGTCGTTCCCTTCTTTTTGTTGACTGGAACGGGATTTGACACCCATTGAGTCAACTAAACGAGGTAGATGAAACTAGCTTTGAGTAGTTTCTCTACTTCAACGTTTATATATGTTTCTTTCCGAGGATTAACTGGATGAAGCTTCTGTTGAACCGACTTTTCATAAGGGTAATTCGTTATTTCATGTTCGATGATTCTTGGATCAATGTCTGGCATTTACTCGTAAGACCAAGAAAAAACGTCACGAAAATATTTAAATAAATCAATATAGATTCGAATCTCCTTGGGGGAGCAGTCCGCTCCGAAGAAGAAATTCTCCATGACGCCAGGGGTTCTGGAGATATCAATATGTATAATTTTAGCAATGGTTTCCATATTACCTTCAGTGTAACCTGTGTGCATATCCAAAGGATTGATAGGACAAGACCTATCTCTAGTCATAGTCAATACAAATTCACCGGCCTCAGTTCTTCCTAACTACGGGAGAAAATAAGATATGTGATGGAGATCATCCCAGGCTTTGTCTGGACTAGTCAATTCCTCTATAATTGCCTCATCAGAGGGAAAGACCAAGTCTAAGGAATCAGTAGTGGTCAGAGAACTTTGAGCCCAGGTAGGCTTGAAAACTGGATCTAACTCTTGTGTGGGAGTCGGATCAAGGTCGGCAGAATCTTACTGGACTATAGAGTATGCAACCTCTATCGCGGACAAGGGCATGGACATGCCATGATGCCATGTCCCTTCCATTGTGGTCAAAGGGGAAGGAAGATTCCAAATATCATTAAATTAATTCGTGTGGAATGATGACACTTGAAAGATTTTAACCTTAGGCTGATCAGGGACAGTCAATATCATCTTGACATCGTCGGAGGGAGGCGGGTAATCAAAAGTACCCATGAGAGGTGGGCACAAACCAACCCCCATGTTGACGTCGTCGGGCTGTGGATTATCAATCATCGGGATTGTGGATGCCCTTGATGAAGGGTCAGACCTGGAGAAGTAAAATTGATCAATGGTCATGATTCGACCCTCGTTTGGAAAAAACAAGAGCTTAAAAACTGTAGCAACCACTGCATTCATGGAATATTTCCAAATCTTTCCTAACGGGAGGTTGTAGATGAGAGGTGCATCGACCACTTCAACTTCGACGCACACAATATTTCCTCCTAACTGCACAGGGAAATAAGGGATGATTCCATGTGGTCTGAAAGAATGATCGTCGAAATCTGTAAGAAGAGTAGGTGAAGAAGACAAAACGGGTTGGCCAATGGCCTTCTAACACACCAATGACATCATGCATGTTGAGGCTCCCTCATCAACCATCATATGTAAAATATTCTGGGTAAACGTTTTTATGGTGTAAGCCACTACTATCTGAAACGTGACGTGGTATGGGAGACGAGGCTTCAAGTCAGTTGTATCAATCATGATAGTTCTCGGATTACATGTCTCGATGGATCCTAAGGTAGCTAGCAGAGCCTTTCTCTGTGAAGGGAAACTCTGGAGGACCTCCAAATTAGACATCGCACAAGGGATTTGTGACAAATCCTCCACCACAGAGTAGTTTTGGGTGGCCCTCGCATTTGGATTATGTGTAGCCTTCTTGAACACCCCTTTCAGGATGTGTTTCATTATTTCTCCCATTGTTCTCTCGATCTACAGAGGAACAAACAGGTTTTCGACTTATTTACCCTTTTCAACAGTACTTGGCATTTTGTAATAGTGTTCCCTAGTAGCTATATGAGCTTCACCTTTTAGCATATAGAAATTCGAGGTCAAGTGATTACTAGAGGTCGAGGGATTACTGCCCCCATCCGCGTTCACAAAATCTTGAGTTAAATTTTTCCCATGTGGAAATGGGTTCATTAACACAACAGGTTGTTGCTGTGCTAGTAACTTTTGGGCCTCCATGAGCCGAGGGAATAGGTGCGTCAGGTGGTCTTGTGTGAAAATGTTACAAGGATACCTCAACTTATTTCTCTCTATGTTTCCCCTACCAACATTATTGGTGGGTTTCTTATCCCCCTTACCCTTCCTTCATTGTTTCTTCTTTTCGTCAGCCTGTTGGTTGGCCTTTGGGTTTGTTGATTGCACACTGTGTACATCCGATGTTTGAGTAGGGGGAGTAGCTGAACTAGTTTTTTGGTTGGTCGTTGTCTGTTGTATCAACACCTATTGAAATTGATTCAATAGTTGATGAGTGGGATTCACTTTTGCTGAACCGACAATGCCATCAGAATGTGGTCCAGACTCATGTCTGGTCTTGTCAAGTATAGACCTCGGTGCATCTGGAAAGCTTTCGTAAAGTAAACCAGACTGAGAGTAAATCAGTTCTAGCTATTGAGCTGTCATTATCACTTATTTTGAAAAGACCCCTGACATTGCTACGTCTTTGGATAACTGAAGGACCAAAGACTTGATGAACCACTCCAGCAGGAAAGTTGTGGGATTGGTACCTTTATCAAAATCTTTCAGCGTCTCCATTCTCGGATGTGATCAAAGATATGGTTTGCCTTTGTTTGCTCAAAGTTGGCCAATAATTCGATGTCGAAATTGTATCTCACAATTAATTGAAAATGGTTTAATAAATCCATTGTCAATTCACCAAAAGTAGAGTATCTTGAGCTGTCGAGCTCAATGTACCATTTCGCGGAACTCTTGATGAGAGTGTGTTGAAACAGACACAACTGTATGGAGTCATATTTCAATGAGTTAGAAGAGAACCATAGGTGAAAGGTAGTCACATGATCACCTAGATATCCATTAGGTTTTCCCTCGAACTTTGGAATGTCTGAGGGTAACTTGGTCAACATAGGAGGCCAACGTGGATCGTGACTGATTGAGTCATTTAATAATCTTGACAAGTCTGGAAAATGCAAAGTTGCCAAAAATGGTATATTAGGTTGTTGAATATGTATAGGAGTATAGGGGCCTGGGTTTTGGCTGGCTCCAGGTTGCCAGGAAAAGTTAGGTTGTTGGCTTAGTTTATGGTAAAAAACATGGTCTAGGCTAGGATTCAGATACTACACTTGTTGAGACGTCATCAGGTGCCTCCCGTAATAGGACATTGAGGGTTGGGAAGGGATTTCTCCCGACATTTCATTCGAAAGGTTCTGGAAAGGGTTTCCCCCTATATGACAGGCATACAAAATGAGCCTTGCCTAGGGTTCCATTGACCATGGAAGGGGTTTCCCTCGGTCGACATCCCTGACGAGGGAATTGATCCCTACCATGGATTCTAAAGTCCTTGATAAATGTGTGCCCCCTGTGCAGTAATAGTACCTTGCATAGGATTTTGTGATCCAAAACCAAGGTTACCCTTGACCGAGATGGCATCTGACTAGAATGCATTGTTACCAATCATACCAAACAAAGAGAATGACAAAGAACCCACTGGTGTGGTACTCGAAGAATGTCCTTGACTACCTTCTTCGAACGAGTTGTAGTTCATGTTCGGCTAGGTGGGTTGTTGAGAAGCACTTCCAAGCGAGGGGGATGACAGAGGTATATGACCCTATCCATAAGGGAAATCATTATAGGGGGATGAGGTTCCCCCCATGGACCCTTGCAGAAAATATTTTGACCTCCCTGCCCCTAGACCCATGGTATATAAGGTGGAGTAGGTGAGGATCCAGTTTGTATCAAATTTGGGCATCCCGTATGAAAACAAAAGGCCCGTCACACTCTACGTGAAAGGTACAATGATCGCAACTATGGATAGAATCAGACCACTGCTCGAGGTATAGGTGGTCGAGACCATAGTGGCATGGACCTATAGAGGTGAGTTAAGAGGTGAAACTCCCCTAGTATTGGCATCCGTAGAGGTAGTGTGAGGACTCCCTGATGGAGTAGAAACATTTTCTTCCATCGTTGCTTACCTGACTATCTGATGCTCATGATGCATTAACCTTGGAGGGGAAATTTGTATCAAAAGTGGCACCGAAAAGTCAGTGATCAGAGGATTGTATGGACCAAGAGCTTACGATCCAAGGTCAGAAATAGTTGGTTCCTCTGGATACGAGTGTTCTCCTCTCGGAGTTGGATCAGGTACAGTTTCCTATGGCCCGCTCACCTCAAATGACCCTTCCTGGTTAATTCTTCGCCTTCGCGGTGGCTCCAAGTTAATTGGTGGTAGGCCCAAAAGACTTTGTGACTGACAGAGCTCTTGATCTTCCACTGTGATAAAATCAATGACACACTAGGTCTTTTCTAACACTGAAGACCAAAACAAACACTAGAAAAATTCCTATGAGATATAGCAAGAAAACAACTATAACTAGTTTGAAGAACAGTTACACTAGCCAACACTAGAGAAACTTACTAGTGCAAGTGCAACTTGAACACGGAAGAGCCTTCCAAGTATACTCTACAAAGCGTGGCCTGATGTCTGTCCTAGGTACCATGATATACCCCCATAGTAACATGTGTAAGTCCTTAGAAAAAGGAAACTAGGTTTCCAGCTCGTGAACAATTACCAGGCGGGTACGGTCGACATTCGGGTGGACCACAATGAGCAGAGTATAAAGCTTGAAACCTATCGAGGGTATCGAAAGAAAGTGTTCCAGAAGACAACTGAATAACTTGAATAGATTCGATACCCACGAATCTCCATGGAAATGTGATCAACGAAATCCCAAGATAAGTCCTCTATATGTGTTCCCCACTACGCTTTGTTTGAGTTTGGAGGGGTTATCTCCGCTACCTTTCTGCATACGAACTTGTGTTTAACCCCTGTGTTAGAGGGGGGTCCCAGATAATTTCCACGTAACTAGACTTCTACACTCCCTAGAACATACTCGTATATTTGTTTTGTATCCTTGAAGAGTTTCCTCTCCAACCTAAATCAAGGTTCTAGCCTGTCTAGTTAATGGAACCTACAAACATAAACTATGATTAATTTTAATTAATTGTTAATTTTAAGTGGTTTATCTTAATTAAAAGGAACCAAAATGAAACTAGTGGTGTTTATAAAGAGATGAAAGAGAAGAAAAAATGTTGGAAAAAAAATTACTTATTTTTCAAAAGATTTCCAAATTGAAAACTCTTTAACCAACTTTTCTAACTAACTTCCTTTCCAAGATCTTTTAAAAGAAAAACTTAAAACAAAATTTCTCTCGACTACGAGCTACTTAAAGTTATAATTATTCAGTAAATAACTTAAGAAAGCACTCTTGTTCTTGATAAATAAAGACAACTAACATAACTACTTAACCAAGCAAGAAAATGAAAACGTTTTTATTTTTATTTTATGCTTCAAAATAAGAAACTTGAAAATGAATTATTTTCTTTTCTTCTAAAGCAAGTAAAAGGGAAAAGTGCAGACAAGGAAAGACTAAAGAAACTGACTTCTGGTCTAATGGGGATCGTAGGGAGTCACTTAAGGAACCATAAAGGCTAAAACAGAAAAGACTCATAGAATCATGCAAAACCCTTTCAAGGAAAACACAAGCAATCTTGAAAGATAAAGGAACTGACGTCAAACCTAGACTTAAAGACTGTAACTACAAAAACCAATACTAAATCAAGAAACCTCTGAGAAGTTAGACTTCAATCAGGGAAGAGGATGACTTCCTCTTCTTAAGAAAAAGGCTTCCTGACATAGGCACACTACTGACACTTAAGTGGCCTGGGTATGTACGTGGGTTGTCCAAAGGTAGGGCGCACATGTACGCGTGCGGACCCACTTTAGGCCGCGTACACCTCTGTAAATTTTCAAAAAAAGAAAACTAACAGTCAAGATGACCAGAAAGGGAGTACTGGTATGGAAGACCATAATCCCTTGAATACTGAACAACTTACAAAGAACTCAAAGAGGTAATTGAACCAACTAAAACACCCAAAAACATCCCCTAAAAACCCTAGAGGCTCCCCAATATGGTTACCAATTCTGCTATAGTGGGAAATCCCCCTACGGACTACACTAGGGTTATAAAGTGTAGGCAGAGATAACTGTCTAAAGTCTCCTACTTTTAACAAATATCTTGAAAACACTCCACATTCATGCATAAAATACAAAGTACAAGGATCCGATAGTCTCACCTTAAACTCCATGTTCGGTGTCGATGCTTTTGCATTTGGTCGCTTCTCGAATGCAAGTCTCCTCCCAAGGTTGACCAACATTCACAAAAATACAAACAAGAAACTATGAACATGCATCTTATATATGAAATAGTGGGTTAGATTTCATAACAAAATGTAAATCAAACATAAAGATTGAACACATCATATGGCAGGATAGAAAAAGTACTTCTTTGTATTAATCTCACAAAGTCACTTACAAAATGAGATCGATGACTACTCCTCAAACCTGGTCTTGGGATCCTCTTCACCAAGCTCCAAATTCTTCCACGTATCCTTCTTCTCTCACACTTCTCTCTAGACAATGGACATAGGCTTATGAATAAGGAAAAAGGAAAGAATAGGGAATTCTGGCTCAAAACTCACAATGTGGCTGCAAATTCTTGGGGCAAGGGGGGAAAGTGAAATGGGCAGAGTTTCAATGTAGATATGTTTCTCCTTGGAATGAGACCCCAACACCTCATTTTATATGGAAAAATGATGGTTATTTGGTTGGGTGACGAGCTATAGGCGGTGGATTAGTTGGTAAACTACCCAATAGCCCGTGATCTCAACGAATCCCTTGCAACTTTTTATTTTTTGCAACTTTTGTGGGCATACATGGGCTGTAATAGTGCATCTAGAGTACGTACATGGGAATTAATGGGGCCTCTAGCATACATACATGGGAAGTAGTGGTGCAGGGGGCGTACATCTTCAAAAATTGTGTTTTTAGGAAGAGTTGTTTAATGTTGGCTTGGCAAAAATACTAAGTAATATGGATTGATGCCAGGTATGCATGTATGGTGAAATTTAGGTTTATAACAACAAACCTTATATTAAAATCTATCCAGTACCTCCTTATTAACATTTTGTTGTTCTGTATGAACTATGATGTAGTGTTACTTAGGTATATTGAGAAAGAAGACACATAAAATTTATTGAGAGAGCTTCAAAATTGTATAGAAGGTGGAAATTTTGTGAGGGAAACCACTACCCATAAGATCCTAAGGGTAGGATACTACATGAAAACCACTTTTATGGATGCACACACACATGTAATAAAATGCAGAGTTTGACAAAAAAAAATTAGGAAAGACAAAATGGCATCCATTTCATTTCAACCAATAACCATTTCATGACCTTTTGAGTAGTTGGGGATAGATGTCATAGGAGAGATAATTCCAAACTCGTCTAAACAACACAAGTATATACTAACTGCAACCAACTATTTCACACGATGGTCTGAATCCATTCCCCTTACCCATACTAAAGAGAAAGTGGCGATTCAATTTCCAAAGTAACACATAATAACAAGGTTTGGGGTACCTTCTATTCAACCAACCATCATTGTATAAAGACACAAATTCAAGCACGGGGTATAAGGTATTGTTTCCTTCCTAGAATGATTTATTAAATAAAACTAATCATTCATATTTCACAGAATTCATGCCTCACAGTAGTATGGAAATCAAAACCTTGGATGACTAGGTTTTCCCAAACAAAAATGTTCCTTATGGCACATGGTAGCCTCTAGATCCCATTGAATTTTCAATTTCGAGATCTGATAATTATTTCCTTATGATTTCAAACATAATTTTATGCCATTGTTATCATAGAATAATTACACACTGAAAACTCAACCAAAAATAACTACAACGGAAACAACAAAATCATAAAAAGATATCCATGCACAGTAGACACAAGATTTTACCTTTGGAAACCCAAGCTTGGGAGAAAACCAAACAAATTTTCTTAAGAAGAAATCAATCCAATTTTATCACCACTTTCATGAATAAACCTATCGCAAGAGAATTGTTCCCTTGTATGAGGAATAAACCTCAAGGATAATGCACCACAAAAGAACTTCTAAGATGCTCCAAAAAATATCGCACATGGAAAATAGTGCAACTAGAAATTGTGCACTTCAACTGGAAACTGGGAACTACGCACTATAACAGACAACTGGAGACTACACACTACAACAAACAACTAGGAACTATGCACATATACTAGAAACTGGGAACTAGGAATTGTGCAATGTAGCTAGAAACTAGGAACTGCGCATTGTAACTGGAAATTGTGAACTATGCAACTAGATAAAGTGAACTTGATGAGAATAGTTGTGTTATGTGACAAGTGAAATGATATACCCTTTATTTGTACAGTTCAAGTCACCTTCAATTTCCTTGTGGGGACGAATTCTTCTTTTGTCTTCAATTTCTTCTTTAATTTTTTCTAGGGTTTATTCAATGGTTTTTCTTATCTTCTTGGCATTTCTTCTTCACTAGAAAATGTTTCCATGATCCTTGTTGATGTATCATCTCCTCACATGCACATATAATTAATATAGGGATATAATGTTGAGTACATTCACCTAAAATATCCTCATCAGAAGGGAACTCTAGAGCCTACATCTTCAACATTAGACTAGACTTGTAAGAAAGTCAAACCTGCCCTATAAAAATAGATCACTTGATCCTGGAGAAGGAAATGTGCTATCATCTCAAGTCTTTATCACTCCTCATCAAATAATCATGACTACTAGGAGAAAGACTATGCCCTATCCATTCACCACTAACCAAATTAGCATGGCCCTAGGAGTGAATGTATCATTCTCAAATCAGCATGACCAATCTCGAAGAACGTCTTCCTGATGTTTCTAGTTGGAGAAACATCAACATCCTGGGGCATTCACTGCTATCCAAATAAGCATGGCCCTATGAGTAAATGCGTCATCCTCCCTTGTTCAAATCAACATGATCAATATGAGAGAATGTATATCTGATGTTGAAACATCAACATATCTCTTGTATTTCCTTGTGTAGAGGCATTAGAATGGATAATTGGTCACAAAAATGCTGCTAAATGTCTCAGCGACAAGAAAGTAAAATGTGTGGGATTATTCCCAACTATAGAAGTAAACATGTATTATAAGCTCAAGGAATGATAGGTTAGGATAAATAGTAATTTTTTAGTGGAATTCTATGAAAATTGTGATAACCATAAAACTATTAACATCCTAGAGGAAAGAAGATAGGAAATTTATAAATCAGACTGCAATATGGTATAGTACCACCAACCTAAGGGAACTATATATGTACTTAATGGAATCCTTCTATTGATTATATGGGGAAAAATATTACTCTATGTTCTCAAAATCATGGATGTCTCTAGATTACACTGTGGTGATATTGGGAAGCATTTTCAACTGGGGAGCTATCATATCCAAGTAATTAAGCACTAGAATAGAACAAGCCAAAAAACCTAATCCTGGGGATTTACCCTCTTTTTATATGTCATTCTACTTGTTAGGTGTAATATGTGATAGAAATGTCTTTACAAAGATGGCACTGGTTTCGCATGTGTCAGATCTCCCCATTCATGTATATTTTAGTATTTTGTGGGAGAACATGCATAAGAAATCTTATGCTATGATATGTGATGGATTCCTAGTCATATTGTACTTTATCATATGATATGTGATGGATTCCTGGCCAAAACTGTAATATCTCTAATTGGAAATTGGTATTTGGAGAAGAAATCCGCTTATTTCAGAATCTTTGAAGCTATTGGGGATCCTCATATGTTAGAAAAAAAGGATCGCAAAGCAATACAATAAAATAAATGTGGAAACAAAAAACAAAAGATACAAAATACAATAGTGACACAGATATATGTGGTTTACCTAGTGTGGAATACATCCACCAGACAAATTGCTAGGTCCTTCCTTTATTATTATCCAACAAATGAAGGGATACAACCTACAACACACCCGATGTAACTTCCTCTTCTTTCTCTCACAGTCTCCTCTCAAAAAATACAATATTTGCAATGATACATAGTCGCAATACATTTCCCTCATAAAAGAGGGTTTCGTTCTAGGGAAAAAAAACCCTAAAATAACTTCTACCATAAGATCTATGACCTTATAATGAACAATATATATTTACAATGAAATTACAATATACATTTACAAGGCAATTTTTCCTTCAAGGGCTTCACCCCCGAACCCCCATCAAGGAACATTGTTCTCTGAGGGCCTACGTGCCCATCGACCCTGCAGAGGGGGTAACTCCCCTCTACACTCCCCCACGTGGAGGAGTGCACATTATTCTAGGGTGTAAAGTATTCATGGGGTATAAACATGGCTGGAAACAAATACCTCTGAATCAGGAAGATAATCAGGCTCCACAACCAACAATATCCCACTTGGAGACTGATCTCAACAAATCCACCACTATTTTATATGTTGAACTATGATCCTTCTTGGACTTGGAAAATTTCTCATATTCATCGTCATTCTTGAAGACCAACTAAAACTAAGCAGGAACTTAGTTTCTCCCTGGTTACTCCCTTTGTTAACATGTCTGCAGGATTCTAGCTAGTGTGTATATTTTCCAACTTCAAATGTTCATCTTCCAAGACAGATCGTATGAAATGGTACTTAAGTTGTATATGCTTAGTGTTCGAATGGAAGGTTGAGTTCTTCGCAAGATGAATGGAACTCTCACTATCACAACACAACTTGATATTCTTCTGCTTCTTTCTCAATTCCTCCATAAACCTTTATAACCAAATCATCTCTTTACTAGCCTCTGTAGCAGCAACATACTCTACCTCTATTGTTGAAAGTGAAACAACCTTTTGCAATTTCAAAATCCAACTTATTGTTGTTCCACCTACAATAAAAACATACCATGTGGTGCTCCTCTTGCTATCTTTATCACCTGCCATATCTGAATCAACATATCCCTGTAGAACAATGTCTAAACCTTCAAAAAATAATGCATGAGTAGAGGTACCTCTCAAATACCTGAGAATCCACTTTACTGCCTCCCAATGTTCTTTACCTGGATTATTCATATACCTTCTCACAACTCCCAATGCATGTGCAATATTTGGTTTTGTGCAAACCATCACATACATCAAGATGCCAACTGCTCATGAATAAGGGACCCTAGACATGTATTCTATATCCTCATGTGTCTTGGTACACATCTCCTTTGTTAATTTGAAATGGCTGGACAAAGGTGTACTAACTAGTTTTACATTATGCATTATAAACCTCTCCAACACCTTCTCTATGTACTTACTATGAGACAATGTCAATTTGCAATTTTTTTTGTCTCTTATTATTCTAATACCAAGGATTTTCTTTGCAACACCCAAATCCTTCATCGCAAATGAATTAGCTAATTTCTTCTTGAGCACATTTATATCCTTCATATTAGACCCTGCAACAAGCATGTCATCTACATACAATAAAAAGATAATATAGCTTCCATTTTCTAGCCTTTTAAAATAAACACAGTGATCAGAATGACATCTACTATAACCTTGTTCTATCATAAACCTATCAAACTTCAAACACCACTTCCTTGGATCTTTTTTTAGGCCATACAATCTTTTCTTCAACCTTCATACCAAATTCTCCTTCCATTTGACCTCATACCCCTATGGATACTACATATAAATCTCTTCCTCCAAATCCCCATAAAGAAAAGTTGTTTTTACATCTAACTGTTCAAGATGAAAATATTCTACTGCCACAAGAATTAAAATAGTCCTAATTTAATTATTTTTAACAACAAGAGAAAATATTTCATCAAACTTTATACCTTTCTTTTGTGCAAACCCCTTTACAACAAGTCTAGCCTTGTACTGCTTTTTTCCTCCTTCCCTAAATTTGTAAACCCATTTATTCTACATTGGTCTTTTTCCTACAGGAAAATGAACCAAGTCCCAAGTATAGTTATTTACCAAGGAATCCATTTCCTTTTTCATGCCTTGATCCCACTTCTTTTTGGTGTCTACCTACATTGCCTCTTCATAAAATTTTGGTTCACCAGAATCAGTCGAAAATAAATAATACAATGAAGGACAGTATCGTTCATGGGGTCTACTTAACCTAGTATATCTTCTAACATCACTTGCAGGAGTTTGAGGTACCTACTAATATTGTTGTTATACATTTTGATTTTATGGTACCTTTGGAATTTCTTTTTCAATGATCTCATCAAGCACTATGTATTCTAGTTTTTCTTTTTCCCGTTTCTTTCCCTGCAACTAATCTTTGTACATGACCTTCTCATTGAATATGACATCTCTAATCCTAATGATTTTTTTTTATTTTCATAATCCCATAGGGGATAACCAAAATCATTAACATCGTATCCAATAAAGGTACACTTATTGGATTTTTCCTCAACCTTTGTTCTATTTTCTTTATCAATATGGAAAAATGATTCACAAACGAAAGGAACTGTGCCTAGATCTACTTCTCATGTATTTACTACTAGATTGACTTAATCTACTGCATATGGGGGGTCACCTGGTCTTAAAAAAAAATGGTTTACCCTTTTACCTGTCCATGCCTCCTCTGGAATTATACCATACAAAGATCTTGAAGGTCCTATGTTTATTAAGTAAACAACAATATCTACAACATCAACCTAGAACTATAAGGGAAAACTAACATGCAATCTCATACTCCTTGCACGCTACATGATGGTCCTATTCATCCTTTCTGACACACAATTTTATTGTCGTGTTCTTGGAACTATCTTCTCTCTATGAATCCCATGGTATGAACATTAATCATCAAACTCCTTGCTGCAATATTCAGCTCCATTTTCTAATATGAGACACTTCAACCTTTTTCTTGTCGCATTCTCAACCAAAGCTTTCCATTTCTTAAAAGTATCAAAAACATCATAATTTTGTCGAATGCAATAAACCCAAGTTTTTCTAGTTGCATCATCAATAAAAGTAACATAATAATGAGAGCCACCAAGAGATGATACCTGAGCCAGTCCCCATACATATGTATGTACAAGATCTAACCTTTCACTCTTCTTTTCTTTTCCGACTTGGAGAAATATGAATCTATTTTGTTTTCCATAAACACAATGCTCACAAAAATACAAACCAATTTGTTTAAGATATGGAAACAAATTTCTTTTGTGAAGTATCTACATCCCCTTCTCACTCATGTGTCCAAGCCTATGATGTCACATTGTTGTATCCACTCCCATAGAAGCTAAAGAGATAGAATAGTCAATATTACCAGTACATAAATACAATGTACCTACCTTCTCTCCTTTTTCTATCACCAATGATCCTTTGGTGACCTTCCACACCTTATATGTAAATATGGATATACAACCTTCACTTTCCAACTACCATTTTGAAATTAAATTTTTCCTTAGATATGGAACATGTCTTACCTCTTTCAACAACCATTGGTTTCCATTGCTTTGCTTTATTTTTACCTTTCTCATTACAACAATTTTTCATGGTGCATCATCACCCAAATGACCCTGTCCAAAATCACCTTGAACATAATATAGAAAATGTTTCCTATGGGGTGCGGCATGAAATGAAGCCCCTGAATCTACTACTCAAGACTCATAAATATTATCTATAGAAAGAATCAAAGCATCTTGTAACACATCACCTGATACATTTTCTTCCTGATTTTTCTCCTGTTGTCCATCTCTTTGTTTCTTTAGATCTCTTTAGTCTTTCTTCAGATGTCCTTTCTTCCCACAACT
>JZKD02S1672888.1:1422560-1444904 GCA_000966675.3 Picea glauca
TATATATATATATATATGACATGCATTTAAAACAGGTTAAACACATTTAAACTCAGAGTGAGCATAAGAATTATTGTTATTATAAATAATCAATGGCTTTAACATTAATTCATATTCACAGCAGAGTACATGATAATTATAAATATGTAGACATGCAGTAACATAATTGAAACATCATCTGGTACTTATCTTTGAAAATGATGGTTATTCCACCAACCGGGTGCAGGCCTTCCACAAACCTCCTAGCCTTAGACCACATTGCTCATCAAGCTTAACAATAGGTCACCCCCAAGCTGGGACTAAGCTCCACCCCAAGGCAAGGAATCCTAGGCTAGGCTGAGGTTATAGGGAAAACACACGGGCCCAACGAAGGAATTCTCTCCCAGGAACCACTCATACTCACTTCCCACAGACTCTCCTTCCCCACATGCCTATTCCACCCCAGGAGTATACACCTTCTTTGTCACCTAGACATTCCTTCGGCTACTAGCCTCCCTTGCCTTGGGTTTTAGTAACAGGTCGGACCAGAATTCTCTAAGCTCTACGACAGCTACAGGGTTCCTTCCAAGAGCTCTCTCTTTTCTCAATACACTCTCTCACCTGGAGAGAGTCGCTCATAGGTCAAGCAACCTGTTCATACAACTTCAAGCACCTCTCTCACCTAGAGAGAGTGTTGTACGACTGACCAACAAGACACACAGGGTGAACACTACACATCCACCACAGTCAATAGGAATTCAGGCACGAACACCCCCAGGCAGCAACAGACGGTGCAACAACATAACCAGGCTTAGTAGGGATGGGACACTTCCTTTTTCTCAATTCGACAGCATGGGATAGACTCACGCTTTGGTTATTAGGGATGCGTGATGAGTTTTCCATGCAGGGGTCGACTCAGACTTAATGGTTCACAGCCAAAGGGGTGTACCAGCCTTCCCGATGCAAATATAGACACCGACCTTTTTGTTTCAGAGTGCACGAGGTAGGACGGGTTCAAGCTCAGATGGTTAGATAAAATGGAGGAGGAACCCCCCAACACAACTCATCTCAGCCATTTTATTTGCATGCACCTGGGTTGACACTTGTCACCCATGCAACTACATGCGTTCCTTCCATTCGGAAGTTGTTTGTCCTTCCAAAAGAACTTAGGATAAAACATATTATTCACATGTCTTTTGGAATAATATTAAAATATTATTCCCAAGGACCTAAGCCCCTAGGCTTAGCTCCTAGGCTCAACACTTATTCCCTTTTCCCACCTTCCAGCCCCTAATCCCCTGGCCACTCTGTGGAATCTTAGTCCCCCGTCACTCATTCATCGTGGTCGATCTGCACATGGCAGTGTTTATATTTTATTACTATTCCACATAAATACAGGTACAAAATTAGGCTCTTGGACTTCAAAACTTAGGCTCTCTGGCCTAAAAATCACATAAGCCCACTAGCTTATATAAACTCATCTCACCAGCCTATAAAACATATTTACAATTCATTTCATAAACAAGATTTACAATAGGGCTCGACCTTGGGGACATTACACAATTGGTTTTGGGGGAAACATATTATCAAACCATTTTAATAAGGTTACAACACTTCATTGATTAAAGATAATAAAATGGCATGCATCCCTTATGGTTTCCAATTGGGGTACTATTTTGTAAAGGATACTACACAGGTGAAACAAGAGGGACCGAGCCACTTAGAATATAGGCTCTTGACAAGCAAGTACTGCAAGCATGATCTAAAGTATTTAGTATCCAAACATGTTGGGAAAGTGGTATCATATTGGCCATATGCTCATGATAAATTTGAATATGAGGCTTTCACAAAAAATGCTCAAAATTGGGATGAGGTACTTCAAAGGAAAGATCAACCTAATTTGACTTTGTTTAGGGCCATGTTTATTGATGAACATGTAGAACTTATTAATAAAACAGGAGAATCATCCCTACAAGGAAAGTCCATAAGGGAAAGAGAATTAGAGGAAACAAGGATAGCTGAAGAAAAAGGACTCCAAATAGAACCTAAAATAAAAACTCATGAAGCTAAACAAAACATGGCAGTGGAGCACATAGACTGACAAAGTAGGGATGAAGAAGAAGTAAATAGAGGACATGATAAACATATCCCTTTGGGACGAATGGAACAAGAGGAAGTCAGTATTCAACTTGAAATTAATATAGAAAAGGTAAAAGGAGGGTTTCTAGAACTAATCATATCATTTCAAGTTTTGCAAGAGGTGCCAACCACATGAATATTTGGTCCCCAAGTTGTATATTTGACAATGATAGATGATGATGAAAATGACGATGTTGACACTTAAGGAGTCCTAATTTTAAATGAGTCCAACACAACTATGAAAGGAGGAATGCTATGTGAGGAGACACAACCAAAAGATCCACCAGTGGAAACAAGAACAACTAAAAATGTCACAACTCAACTAGAATTGGGGTCATAGACACCCGAAAAAGATAAGGCTCAAGAAGATGAAAATGGAAGTGAAAGTGAAGAACATCTTTCGAAAGATATAACCTCTTGGAGAGAAGATAATGAAAAGAATGAATACCATAAGAAACATCTTTGAGAGGATACAAGTAAAGAGGACGATCATGCGGGATATAGTGACCACTCCAACAGGAGGAGAGACAACAATTGATTCTCCATCCACTTCCTTTTAGTGATACTACCCAATGTATCTAAATAGAATGCACCAGGGGATATTACAGTTCCCAAACTAACTGGAGTTATGTCCACATAAACAAGAAAAGATCATATTGTAATTAAAGGAGTTGTAAATGAGAAGTAGAGTACTACTCCAACAAATTAAGAGGAAATTATTGACTCACTGACCACTTCATTTCCTTTGGAGATGACACCACCAGAGGTGTAAAAAGAAAACATTCCTAGAAACATTATTTCTCCTGAAAAAACAAAAGAGGTATCCACAAAGATAGTAGTGAGACAGACCAAAATTCCAGAGCGTCCTTCCACATAACCAATAAAATATCATATAGCGGGTGAGGAAAGAGAAGAATTGAGTTGTCAAATACCAAAAACTAATAAGGGTAAGACACTTGTCCTAGAACACTTCCATTTTCCAGAAGCATAGGAAATATGTCGGCATGGGGTGATCAACAGATACCGGAGTCAATATATGAGGTAGTAGATATTGAAGCCATATCCTGTGACCAGAAGAGGCAATTAATGGTAAAAAGAACACGTTGGAAGAGGGATATCACCCTTTAAAATATTTTGTTCATAACCACCAAAGAGACCTTGTTGGATACGAAAAAGGAAAAGGTTAATGATTTTTTGGGAGTAGGGATGGATATATCCCATGCCACCATTGACCAATCTAGAGAAGAAGAGATAGAAGTTGAGTCAATGAGAAGAGAGATTGAAAATATTAGACATCAGGATGATTATTACAAAAACACCACCCAAGCAATGATTCTTCTAAAGACTAAATTCTTAGAAGAGTATAGTAGGTACAAGCTTGGAATGGATATTCTCATGGCCAAGACTGTAATCTACCAAGAAGAAACACTTCTATGTCTTGTAGAATATAAAGATATGCCAAGTTGGTATGAATAGAAATATAGAACCCTGTCCGAAATTGAATCTTTCATAGAGATACATAAAGTTCTAGGAGAAGCAGAGTATGGGATAAGTATGCTCACTGAGGATAGTATGGAAAAAATTCAAAGAGCATTTAAGTGTTGGGTCCGGGTAGTCATAGAGACACAATGAAAAATGAAAGAGAGATGGGATGAGTGTCTAAATAACTGAAAAAAAATAAATTAAAAAATGTGGGAAATCTAGTTTCTTGAGTTCAAGCCCCCAGAAGAATTTCAGGACATCAATGATAGAGTAAAAAAACATGTATGTCGGGACCATAGATATTAATTAGATGTCCTCCAAATGACCACTATGGCATGAGGGCAGGTCATAAAGTTGATCAAGATCCTGATTTGAGCATCAATAGTCATGGAATATGTGGTTACCAAGTTGGATAAGTATAGTCAGCGCACAGGGGAAATGAGGGGATTTCTCACCGCACTGATGGACCAACACTGTTTCCCCTATATGCACATGTGTGAAGATATTTTTTTCAAATGGTCTGAATATGATAAATCACACCCTCTCAATTACTCACATAGTGACTAAGTGTTGACTTAAAGAAGATACGTGGACCAGTCCACATTATTACTTGTTTCTTTTCTTAAAATAGATTTAAGGTTACTTTCAGACAATTTTTTTAGATGAATATAAACCATGCAACAAGGGTCGATGGTTTCTGTAATAAATTTTGTAATTGGTCTGAAGAACTATTTCTCGCTACAGTTAATTTAGAATCTTAGAGAGAGCCAAAGACATTTTTTCCAAACTTAAGTGTGTGACCATATCCGTGGATTGTTCTACATTTTGTTAAGTAACTATAAGAAATCAGTAAGATTGTAATTATTTTAAGTTATCTTGAGTAAATTATACATCTTTGAACGAAAGTTTGTGAAAATCGATGTTCTTTAATTTGTTATGTATAAGTGAACAACAGAACTATTTATTGCTAATATTCTTCTTGTGTATTGTTGCATGCATGCCATTTATTTATGTTTTTTAAATAATACTTAAGAGTTGATGAATGCTAGTATTAGTGCTAATATGATTCAATCTTGGGTGTTTTTTGCATATCATTGGCCAAAGGTTACCTCGGGTTCATATTTCTTAAAACAAACCAGTGTCTTTTAGATTAGTTTTACTTTATTGCAATAAAACAGAAAAATAAATAAATATAAAAATAAATAAGTAGTTTTTGATGTTTGGAAAGCATCGGGAAGACATTCTCCCGAGATTGGTTATGGTGATTTGACCGGTGGAGAATCGCCTTGGAATAGTCTTCAAAGGACAGAAGACTCAAGGTGATAGTGTTCCTCCAATGTGTGGTAGCATCACGTAGAAATTCACCCACGGGAGTGTACCTGTGGTGAATGGCCATGGTAAGCATTAGACAAACATTCTCCTAGATTGGTCTGCATACCAAGGGAGATATAATAAATTTATCACAAGGGTGTACTTGTGGTAAATGGGCCCAAGTTTAGTCCTTCCTTGATCATGAAAAGTAGTGATATGGACTCAAGGTGCTTGAGGTGATTTCCACATGTCAGACAACATTGAGATGACATTCACTCACAGGGGTGTACCTGCGGTGAATGGTCTTTGTGTGGTACTTGTCCTTAGTCATAGTGATTTGAAAAGGAAAGGTATAAGACCCGAGGTGCTAGACATAGTTGTGTGGAGATGGATAATCAACATGGCTCATGATAAATTTTTCTATGAAAGAAGAAGTCCAAATAAGACAAGGAAGTGTCAAGAAAACCATTAAAGAAGAATCCAGAAAGCACAAGAAGAAAATAGAATATAAGACGATCAAGTTGACTCCATTAAAGTATTAAAGGAACCCCGAAAAAGAATTAAATGAATTATGGGGGAAAAAGGAATAATTGATCCCCACAATTAAATAAAGGTGACTCAAATTACTCTAAATAAAGGTTGGATCATTTCATTATTACATCTCATAGCTCTCCTCAGATAGTGCGCAATTCTAATAGTTTTAGTGTAGCAATAGCAGTAGTTCCATCGAAATATTTCTAGATAATATTAATAATTGTTTTGGTGGTGCAATATCCTTGTCTAGTGTTGTGATATCCTTGAGGGATATTCCTCATGCTAGGGCACAAATTTCTATGTGTCGGTTTCTTCATTGAATGGTGATGAAATTTATAGCTTGAATTCTTCTTAAGAAACATTGTTGGGATATCTCTGTACATTGGGTTTCCCAAAGTAAAAATATTGTTTCTATTATGCATGTCCATCTCTCTATGATTCTTTTATGTCCGTTGCAGTTTTATTTCAGTTGAAATTTTCAGTGTGTAATTATTCTATGATAACAGTGGAATTAAAATATGTTTGAAATCATAAGGCAATCATTATCAAATCTTGAAATTAAAAAATCAACAACATTTTGAAGGGAACATTGGGAAACAAACATTCAATCATTAAATCCCATCAAAAATCATGATGAGCCATCAATCTAGAAAATCACACTATTTCAAATGAAGAAGAGTATAATTGGGCCTCATCTTTGTGTGTGATTACCACTATTCAGTTAAAGGGAATCCACTATAAGCACTCATGGAACCACTGATGAATGGAATGTTTGTACCGACATTAATCCTATAATCTAGTTTACAATAGGAAAATTGATCGATACTAACTAATTTTCCTTCATGACGAAAGTAGAGAACCATAAATACCAAAGACACAACAACCATCATCACATAAAACCAACTATATCTAAACAAAATATTGTAGTCTAGAGGAGCATCGAATACTCCGACTTCAACCAAAATAGCCTTTCCACCTAACTCAACAAGAAAGGTGGTAATGATTCCATGAGGATTGAATATATGGCCATCGAATTATTTTAACTTTATGTTTGTTTGAACAAGACCTGGAGAACCTAAGGCTCTCCAACATGACAAAGACATGATGCAAGTTGAGGATCCTTCATCAACAATGCATCTGAAGATGTTGGTCCCATTTGAAGTCAATTTAATTTGGAAATATATTTCACGAGGGATCCTACGATGACTCTAATCAATTTCAAAGATAATTAAGTAAGTATATGAGGGATAAAATTTTCATATTAGTATCAACAATTATTTTCACTACATCGGGTATATTTGAAGGACTTCGAGGGAATACATGGCACATGGTTTCTGAGCTAAATCCTCCACAATACTATAATTGTGGGAAACCTGAGCATTTGAGTTATGCATCGACCTTCGTAAAACACCCTTAGGTGAGAAAAGAACCATATAAAAGGATGGATTATCTATGTAGAGAGGGACACCATGATGAGATGAATATTGAGCCTTCTCTAAAATACCACTCTCAGAAGTTTCATAATTACAATCTTTAGTCTTAAAATTAAATAATTGGTCACACATGTACACATTTCCATTTAGGGAATTTTCCCCTTTTTGGGGTTTTTTTGTGTGCCCTCTTGTGGAGGTGTAGGTTTTGTTACAACCATTTGTTGTTACTATAGTGGGAAAATATTTCTTAGGATAATAAGTGCTTGTGGGGATCTTTGTTGAGCTAAGTACTCATGAAAATATTTCATTTGAGGACACTAATGAGTAAGATGGTCTCCATTTCAAATATTACATGGAAACTTTAGTTTTTTTTTTCTCTTTCATGCCTCCTGCCTTATCATTTATATTAGGGGAAATCCCTTTCCTAGGGTTATAATTCTTCTTTCTATTTTTCTTCTTTCCTTTAGGTTTCTAATCATTCTTCACAGTTGTCAATTAAAACAAATTACCATTGGAGGTCTAGGTTTGGACTATGGAATTTTTTGGTGTTGGCACACTTGTTGGTGGATTCATACATGTTGACATATCACTCATTTGTCTAGTCAACTGGCTAATAGAAGCATGGGACATGTAATCAACAATGTCATCAACATGTAGTCTTGGAATAGGTTTGGATGGATCTATTGATGGCCAAGGAGCATGTACGATTATATCATATAAGATGTTAGTCTCAGAATAAATAAAGTTTAGATGTTGATCATACAATTACTTTCTCTTCAATTACAAACCCTGACATAGATACATACTTGGTAATGAGAGGTAAGAATGATTTCACTAACCAATTAGGTATAAACTTATCCATAATTGTATCTCTTATGAGCCATGCAACCATATCCATTCATGAATAAGATCAGAGATATGCATGGAAATACTTTGATGTAAAGATGTCAAAAATTATATTATAGTATTATATCATATGGGAAGTTGGAAATGTGTCAAAAACAACAATGCCAAAGACGAAAAATTACTAAATGAAGCACGTGACATCTCAATATACCATTCGATATCATTTCCTGTCAAGGTTTTATGGAAAAATAAAAATTTGATGTTATCATCCACCAATGAGTTATATGGAAACCATAAGTGGTAAGTCATGACATGCATTGAAGGATATTCCCAAGGTTTCCTGACAAAATTAAGAATATCTTATGGCAATTTAGTGGGTATTGTTGGCCACATGGGTTGATGTTTGATGGGGTCATTTTTCAACCTAGATAAATCTAGTAGATTCAAAGTAGCTAAGAAAGATAACTTTGTGTTAGAAAATAGATTTTGATGAATATATTATGGGCCTTATGACCCTGATGGAATTAACCCCCCCACCATCCCTGTATTACTACTCTCAAAGTCATTATTTCCCCATCACTGGTAGAAGTGTTGGAAATAAGACCAGACCTAGGATTTAAATTACAACCAAATGGAAAAAAAAAATTATGTATTGTCAACATACTTATGGGAATACCTGAAATAGGTGGAAACCCACTTTTGGTGGTAAAACCAAGGCTCACCCCACCATATAAAACAAATCCAAGTGTAGGAATTGATAGATTAAAAATGGTAATACTAAATGTTAATAGACTAATGGAAGGAAGAGGGGTGACTAGTGGAATTCCCTAAAAGGCAACACCTGATGTTGGAGACATAGACATGGAATTGGCTATCCCACTAATTGATGGAAAGGAGGTGGTCATTTTCACTCCTCCAGTCATATTGGGGGATGTGGGAATAAATCCTCCCATACTGGATGACCCACTAACACATGAAATCATGCAAGGATTGCAAAAAAATGAAAAAGGATCACCAAAGCAAGGTCCACTCACCTGAACTAGTAAAGGGTCAAAATGACTAGTCAAAGAAGGATTGAAATTAGGTGGAGGAATTTCATTAATGAATTGTATCCCATATTTTTCACTCTACTCTAAATATAATGTATGAGTTTCAAAAAGTACTATGATTGTGTCCTTTGATGTGGATAGCCGCCACCACTTAATGCTTGTTAGTTTCTTTATTTTTGTTGTTCCTTGCTATCTACTAGAGCAACAAGGAGGTTGGTTATCCATAATGATATATGTTTTTTAAACCAAAAAAAGAAGAAGCTCAAATAGACAGGAATAGCCACGAAGCACACCCTAGAAAATATAAATATTCAATAGACAAGAAATCGATAGTCAAAGGGACCTTCCAAAAATGAAAATGTAGGGTGATGAAATCTTTGGGACTTGGCTAGTGAAGGTGTGAGAGACAGTTATGGTAAAATTCATGAAAAAATCACCCAAGGTGCAAGTACCCTTATGAAGATGAGCATCCTTCAGGGGAGTTGAAACGAAGATTATGTGTTTTTCTTAGGTACCACAAGTACTTCCCACTTACAATAACCCATGTGATGCCCTAGGAAAATACACTAAGGTTACCACTTCACAATTANAGTCAATGAGAAGAGAGATTGAAAATATTAGACATCAGGATGATTATTACAAAAACACCACCCAAGCAATGATTCTTCTAAAGACTAAATTCTTAGAAGAGTATAGTAGGTACAAGCTTGGAATGGATATTCTCATGGCCAAGACTGTAATCTACCAAGAAGAAACACTTCTATGTCTTGTAGAATATAAAGATATGCCAAGTTGGTATGAATAGAAATATAGAACCCTGTCCGAAATTGAATCTTTCATAGAGATACATAAAGTTCTAGGAGAAGCAGAGTATGGGATAAGTATGCTCACTGAGGATAGTATGGAAAAAATTCAAAGAGCATTTAAGTGTTGGGTCCGGGTAGTCATAGAGACACAATGAAAAATGAAAGAGAGATGGGATGAGTGTCTAAATAACTGAAAAAAAATAAATTAAAAAATGTGGGAAATCTAGTTTCTTGAGTTCAAGCCCCCAGAAGAATTTCAGGACATCAATGATAGAGTAAAAAAACATGTATGTCGGGACCATAGATATTAATTAGATGTCCTCCAAATGACCACTATGGCATGAGGGCAGGTCATAAAGTTGATCAAGATCCTGATTTGAGCATCAATAGTCATGGAATATGTGGTTACCAAGTTGGATAAGTATAGTCAGCGCACAGGGGAAATGAGGGGATTTCTCACCGCACTGATGGACCAACATTGTTTCCCCTATATGCACATGTGTGAAGATATTTTTTTCAAATGGTCTGAATATGAAAAATCACACCCTCTCAATTACTCACATAGTGACTAAGTGTTGACTTAAAGAAGATATGTGGACCAGACCACATTATTACTTGTTTCTTTTCTTAAAATAGATTTAAGGTTACTTTTAGACAATTTTTTTAGATGAATATAAACCATGCAACAAGGGTCGATGGTTTCTGTAATAAATTTTGTAATTGGTCTGAAGAACTATTTCTCGCTACAGTTGATTTAGAATCTTAGAGTGAGCCAAAGACATTTTTTCCAAACTTAAGTGTGTGACCAGATCCGTGGATTGTTCTGCATTTTGTTAAGTAACTATAAGAAATCAGTAAGAACATAATTATTTTAATTTATCTTGAGTAAATTATATATCTTTGAACGAAATTTTGTGAAAATCGATGTTCTTTAATTTGTTATGTATAAGTGAACATCATAACTATTTCTTGCTAATATTCTTCTTGTGTATTGTTGCATGCATGCCATTTATTTATGTTTCTTAAATAATACTTGAGAGTTGATGAATTCTAGTATTAGTGCTAATATGATTCAATCTCGGGTGTTTTTTACATATCATTGGCCAAAGGTTACCTCGGGCTCATATTTCTTAAAACAAACCAGTGTCTTTTAGATTAGTTTTACTTTATTTCAATAAAACAGAAAAATAAATAAATATAAAAATAAATAAGTAGTTTTTTATGTTTGGAAAGCATCGGGAAGACATTCTCCTGGGATTGGTTATGGTGATTTGACAGGTGGATAATTGCCTTGGAATAGTCATCAAAGGACAGAAGACTCAAGGTGATAGTGTTCCTCCAATGTGTAGTAGCATCACGCAGAAATTCACCCACAGGAGTGTACCTGTGGTGAATGGCCATGGTAAGCATTAGACAAACCTTCTCCTAGATTGGTCTGCATACCAAGGGAGATATAATAAATTTATCACAAGGGTGTACTTGTGGTAAATGGGCCCAATTTTAGTCCTTCCTTGATCATGAAAAGTAGTGATATGGACTCAAGGTGTTTGAGGTGATTTCCACATGTCAAACAACATTGAGATGACATTCACTCACAGGGGTGTACCTGCGGTGAATGGTCTTCGTGTGGTACTTGTCCTTAGTCATAGTGATTTGAAAAGGAAAGGTATAAGACCTGAGGTGCTAGACATAGTTGTGTGGAGATGGATAATCAACATGGCTCATGATAAATTTTTCTATGAAAGAAGAAGTCCAAATAAGACAAGAAAGTGTCAAGAAAACCATTAAAGAAGAATCCAGAAAGCACAAGAAGAAAATAGAATATAAGAAGATCAAGTTGACTCCATTAAAGTATTAAAGGAACCCTGAAAAAGAATTAAATGAATTATGGTGGAAAAAGGAATAATTCAGCCCCACAATTAAATAAAGGTGACTCAAATTACTTTAAATAAAGGTTGGATCATTTCATTATTACATCTCATAGCTCTCCTCAGATAGTGCGCAAGTCTAATAGTTTTAGTGTAGCAATAGTAGTAGTTCCATCGAAATATTTCTAGATAATATTAATAATTGTTTTGGTGGTGCAATATCCTTGTCTAGTGTTGTGATATCCTTGAGGGATATTCCTCACGCTAGGGCACAAATTTCTATGTGTCAGTTTCTTCATTGAATGGTGATGAAATTTCTAGCTTGAATTCTTCTTAAGAAACATTGTTGGGATATCTCTGTACATTGGGTTTCCCAAAGTAAAAATATTGTTTCTATTATGCATGGCCATCTCTCTATGATTCTTTTATTTCCGTTGCAGTTTTATTTCAGTTGAAATTTTCAGTGTGTAATTATTCTATGATAACAGTGGAATTAAAATATGTTTGAAATCATAAGGCAATCATTATCAAATCTTGAAATTACAAAAATAAACAACATTTTGAAGGGAACATTGGGAAACAAACATTCAATCATTAAATCCCATCAAAAATCATGACAAGCCATCAATCTATAAAATCACACTATTTCAAATGAAGAAGAGTATAATTGGGCCTCATCTTCGTGTGTGAATACCACTATTCAGTTAAAGGGAATCCACTGTAAGCACTCATGGAACCACTGATGAATGGAATGTTTGTACCGACATTAATCCTAGAATCTAGTTTACAATAGGAAAATTGATCGATACTAACTAATTTTCCTTCATGACGAAAGTAGAGAACCATAAATACCAAAGACACAACAACCATCATCACATAAAACCAACTACATCCAAAAAAAATATTGTAGTCTAAAGGAGCATCGAATACTTCGACTCCAACCAAAATAGTCTTTCCACCTAACTCAACAAGAAAGGTGGTAATGATTCCATGAGGATTGAATATATGGACATCGAATTATTTTAACTTTATGTTTGTTTGAACAAGACCTGGAGAACCTAAGGCTCTCCAACATGACAAAGACATGATGCAAGTTGAGGATCCTTCATCAACAATTCATCTGAAGATGTTGGTCCCATGTGAAGTCAATTTAATTTGGAAATAAATTTCACGAGGGATCCTACGATGACTCTAATCAATTTCAAAGCTAATTAAGTAAGTATATGAGGGATCAAATTTTCATATTACTATCAACAATTATTTTCACTACATCGGGTATCTTTGAAGGACTTCGAGGGAATACATGGCACATGGTTTCTGAGCTAAATCCTCCACAATACTATAATTGTGGGAAACCTGAGCATTTGAGTTATGCATCGACCTTCGTAAAACACCCTTAGGTGAGAAAAGAACCATATAAAAGGATGGATTATCTATGTAGAGAGGGACACCATGATGAGATGAATATTGAGCCTTCTCTAAAATACCACTCTCAGAAGTTTCATAATTACAATCTTTAGTCTTAAAATTAAATAATTGGTCACACATGTACACATTTCCATTTAGGGAATTTTCCCCTTTTTGGGGTTTTTTTGTGTGCCCTCTTGTGGAGGTGTAGGTTTTGTTACAACCATTTGTTGTTACTATAGTGGGAAAATATTTCTTAGGATAATAAGTGCTTGTGGGGATCTTTGTTGAGCTAAGTACTCATGAAAATATTTCATTTGAGGACACTAATGAGTAAGATGGTCTCCATTTCAAATATTACATGGAAACTTTAGTTTTTTTTTTCTCTTTCATGCCTCCTGCCTTATCATTTATATTAGGGGAAATCCCTTTCCTAGGGTTATAATTCTTCTTTCTATTTTTCTTCTTTCCTTTAGGTTTCTAATCATTCTTCACAGTTGTCAATTAAAACAAATTACCATTGGAGGTCTAGGTTTGGACTATGGAATTTTTTGGTGTTGGCACACTTGTTGGTGGATTCATACATGTTGACATATCACTCATTTGTCTAGTCAACTGGCTAATAGAAGCATGGGACATGTAATCAACAATGTCATCAACATGTAGTCTTGGAATAGGTTTGGATGGATCTATTGATGGCCAAGGAGCATGTACGATTATATCATATAAGATGTTAGTCTCAGAATAAATAAAGTTTAGATGTTGATCATACAATTACTTTCTCTTCAATTACAAACCCTGACATAGATACATACTTGGTAATGAGAGGTAAGAATGATTTCACTAACCAATTAGGTATAAACTTATCCATAATTGTATCTCTTATGAGCCATGCAACCATATCCATTCATGAATAAGATCAGAGATATGCATGGAAATACTTTGATGTAAAGATGTCAAAAATTATATTATAGTATTATATCATATGGGAAGTTGGAAATGTGTCAAAAACAACAATGCCAAAGACGAAAAATTACTAAATGAAGCACGTGACATCTCAATATACCATTCGATATCATTTCCTGTCAAGGTTTTATGGAAAAATAAAAATTTGATGTTATCATCCACCAATGAGTTATATGGAAACCATAAGTGGTAAGTCATGACATGCATTGAAGGATATTCCCAAGGTTTCCTGACAAAATTAAGAATATCTTATGGCAATTTAGTGGGTATTGTTGGCCACATGGGTTGATGTTTGATGGGGTCATTTTTCAACCTAGATAAATCTAGTAGATTCAAAGTAGCTAAGAAAGATAACTTTGTGTTAGAAAATAGATTTTGATGAATATATTATGGGCCTTATGACCCTGATGGAATTAACCCCCCCACCATCCCTGTATTACTACTCTCAAAGTCATTATTTCCCCATCACTGGTAGAAGTGTTGGAAATAAGACCAGACCTAGGATTTAAATTACAACCAAATGGAAAAAAAAAATTATGTATTGTCAACATACTTATGGGAATACCTGAAATAGGTGGAAACCCACTTTTGGTGGTAAAACCAAGGCTCACCCCACCATATAAAACAAATCCAAGTGTAGGAATTGATAGATTAAAAATGGTAATACTAAATGTTAATAGACTAATGGAAGGAAGAGGGGTGACTAGTGGAATTCCCTAAAAGGCAACACCTGATGTTGGAGACATAGACATGGAATTGGCTATCCCACTAATTGATGGAAAGGAGGTGGTCATTTTCACTCCTCCAGTCATATTGGGGGATGTGGGAATAAATCCTCCCATACTGGATGACCCACTAACACATGAAATCATGCAAGGATTGCAAAAAAATGAAAAAGGATCACCAAAGCAAGGTCCACTCACCTGAACTAGTAAAGGGTCAAAATGACTAGTCAAAGAAGGATTGAAATTAGGTGGAGGAATTTCATTAATGAATTGTATCCCATATTTTTCACTCTACTCTAAATATAATGTATGAGTTTCAAAAAGTACTATGATTGTGTCCTTTGATGTGGATAGCCGCCACCACTTAATGCTTGTTAGTTTCTTTATTTTTGTTGTTCCTTGCTATCTACTAGAGCAACAAGGAGGTTGGTTATCCATAATGATATATGTTTTTTAAACCAAAAAAAGAAGAAGCTCAAATAGACAGGAATAGCCACGAAGCACACCCTAGAAAATATAAATATTCAATAGACAAGAAATCGATAGTCAAAGGGACCTTCCAAAAATGAAAATGTAGGGTGATGAAATCTTTGGGACTTGGCTAGTGAAGGTGTGAGAGACAGTTATGGTAAAATTCATGAAAAAATCACCCAAGGTGCAAGTACCCTTATGAAGATGAGCATCCTTCAGGGGAGTTGAAACGAAGATTATGTGTTTTTCTTAGGTACCACAAGTACTTCCCACTTACAATAACCCATGTGATGCCCTAGGAAAATACACTAAGGTTACCACTTCACAATTACTGGTCATGGGTGTTAGCGACAAAAAATGCACCGACATTTTTGAAAGAACGATGCCTAATCTTGTAGGGAAAATTTTGATAGCTTCCAGAGCTCCAAATGCAGATATGAAAGCACCATTGGAAATTTCAGGATTTGTAGATGTCGATCGACTATTTAAGCATGCAAAAAAGACTCTCCATGACTGAGAAATTTGATTTTGAAAAAATCTGCGCTTTCACCAGCGCAAAAGGCAAAATTATAACTAGTTAGTTGTTGAAAGCTCCGCCTTTCAACAACTAAGGAGCAAATTTTCAGGTAAGTTAGTTGTTGAAAGCCTGTCACGGCCAGAACAACCAAATTTTCACCCAGATCAGGATTTTTTGGGTTTGAATGGTTTGAATTCTTCTTCAATAAGCTGGTTATGAATTATCAAATCAAAATATGAAGGCCATTCTTGGAGATGAAAATCAGAAGGGAATTTTTTTACTAGATTTGGTTATTTTCAAGGGAAAAATGATAGGGATTTTTGGCACACATCATCAAATTCGAATTCCACTTTCAAAGGAATAGATCAAAGAGCCTTGGAAGGCTAAGCTACACTTTATCAACTTTCAACCAATGTTTGAAGACCAAAAGATAGAGGTTGACCTCATCTTGAAGATCTCTCCTTATCTTTTGTAAATCAGTTTTGACTTTCTATTTTTAGCATATCAGATCCATTGTTTTAGGATCTGAAACTGATTGTAAAAGGCTATAAATTCCTAGCTTTTCTAAGAATCAAAAGGGGGGTTCAATCTTGGATACATTTGGCCTATGTACTTAGACTCTTATTTTGATATGAATCACAGTTTTCTTTTGCTACTAATATCAGATTTTCTCATGTCTTTCATTGCTTTGTAATTCGATTCAATTTAGCTCAGCTATTAAGAATTGTCATCTTCTTATTTGGCTCATGAATTCGAATTGAATGAACTCTTACTATCTTGTATGACCCTGCATGTTAATGTACTTGGTTATCTAGAATAGTGTTCTTCATACCCCATTCCAAATTACTGCATCTGATTATTGGTTTCTAAAAGCACTGGCTCATTCGAATGCATGATAAGTTGTTCTTCTCATTAGCCATCCTCAGTTATCCCATTGATCCACACACAATGATTATTGATTTCTTAAGTTACCAAGCATCCTTAGCCTACAACCCTAAGGAGTTTCTTGGAGTGATAACAAAATGGCGCCGTTGTCGGGGAGACAGAATTCAAGCTCTGCTTTCTTGGGATATGACATAGAGCTGATCTTTGATGATAGACAAAGATTAGACACTTTTTGGTTGTAATCATCTATTTGGCAACTCCATGAAGGACGAATTCAGTGGCGACTCCATGAAGGACGGATCTGTTGGCGACTCCACTTGTATATAAATGAATCGGATCTTAGCAAAGAGGTATGCGTTCTGCAATTTCTCAAGTATTTTTGGTTACCCTCATCTAGTACCTACTAGAGATGAATGGGAACGTAGTATCCCCAAATTTCATGGAGAGAAGTGGGAAGTACCAGTTGAACATTTGTTGGATTTTCATGACTTCATTGACCGCCTTGAAATTGTACATGAAGATGTTCAAATTAAGCTGTTCGAATTTTCTTTAGAGGGAATTGCTCTTGACTGGTGTCAATCTCTTCCGAATGCAAGCGTCTGCTCTTTAGCTGATTTTCATGCTGCCTTCCATGTATTTTGTAAAGACCATTTTTCGGATGATGTTCTCTATCCTGAATGTTGTCATGATTTCAATTTGTTGAATAAGAAATTAGATAGTTATGTGAAATATGCTATAGCAGGAGACGCTTCTCATCATGACCAAGATATTGATGATCTACATGATGATGACCATAGTATAGATGTTTTAAACAGTACACCAAATACATCCACTATCTTAGATTGTTATCAAGATCATATTGCCTCTTTTGAAAACTTAAAAAGTGAAGAGCAAATTGACAAGACAACAAGTGACAGTTTCAGATATGCAGAGGATCATGAGGGTAGCCTACAGTTTCAAGATTTGAAGAGACTGGAAATTTGCAGCAAATATGAAGGAAAAAGTGAGGAGCTCAAAGATTCAGATCAGAAGTTCATCCTATATATTCCTTCGTCAGATCTCAAGCAATCTGTATTCAGCATTGAGACCAGAAAGGGTGATAGAGAGCAAAAAGAATTAGATCAACAGGTTATGATGCATGTTTTTCTGTCGGATGTTGAGCAACCATCTTTGTATGAATTTCAAGATCCAATTGCTATATGGATGGACTCACGGTCTTCACTGATGTCATATATTACAGAGTTTGGCATCATGGTTTGCAGCAGAAAACATGAGCCGGTTGCAGTCCTCTTGTGGTATTTTTTGTTCTCCTTCCCTGTTCTTTGTTGTATACATAAATATGGGTCAGGTAATTTGTTGCTTGAACTATTTTTCTGGAAATTTGTATATACCTGAAACATGTATTTGCAGAAGTTAGATGTAGGAGTAGACAGAAAAATAAGCTTGTCCTACGATCATGTAGATCATTTTCAGTTATTGTTGAATAAGCTGCAGCTGCACCAACAATATCTGCATGCAGTGCCCTTCCCCTACCTGCTTGGCTTCCTGCACATGGAGAATCCATAGTTTTAGTATTTGCATTAGAAAAGACAGTTCAAAGTTTCCCAACTCTATTGAAAGCCCTTGACAAGGCGTCTGAGCCCAAGAGACCATCTAACAAGCCCTTTCGATTTCCACTACAGGATGTGTACAAGATTGCTGGTATTGGAACTGTGCCTGTGGGGCGTGTTGAAACTAGTGTTATTAAGTCTGGTATGGTTGTAACCTTCGGTCCCACTGGGTTGACAAATGAAGTTAAGTCTGTAGAAATGTATCATGAAGCTCTGCTAGAAGCATCACCCGGTGACAATGTTGGCTTCAACGTGAAGAATGGAGATGTTGGGTTTATTAAGATGATTCCTTCCAAGCCAATGGTTGTGGAGACATTCTGTGAGTATCCTCCATTAGGTCGTTTTGCTGTGAGAGATATGTGTCAAACTGTTGCTATTGGAGTCATCAAGGCTGTTGAGAAAAAAAAGATCCCACTGGTGCCAAGATCACCAAGGCTGCGACCAAGAAGGGTAAATGATATTTGTTGCTACCAAATACTTCTTGTGTTCAGAGGAAGGTGGAGGGACTTGAAATCCATTTCGCTACATGGTGTAGAAGCTATTCTCATTCTGTTGCATGAGATTTGGTAGTTAGGGGGTTGGTATCTCGGCGCATGCAAACATGGGTTCTTGACAGGCGGTGGCAGGATATTTATAATGCTATTTATTTCAACTTGGATTTAGTAATTTAGGCAGGATATAGCTGGCCTAGTTCCTTCAGAGCTCTAAGAGGGGACTGAATTCCAAATTGGCATCGTAAATATCGCATCCAGGAATGCAATCTCGGCTCCAGTTTCGCTCAAAGCACCAAACAGATGATCGAAACTCCAGTTTACAGAGCCAACTCATCACATAGGTGTGCATTTTAATCATCAAAGACTCAAGATTTTCTTATGTAATCAAAGCTCGAGCAATTGTCGCCTCAAATTCTGTTAACAGGTCAGTTATGTCACAGTTTTCGTTTAACCTCTGCCTTAATTGATTGGATGTCACCTATATTCTCTGTGTGTTGAGATTTCGTCAAGGTATTGTTGAAGATGGAACTGTTGTCTTTCATCCTCAAGTTGTCGAGCAGAATGGTCTTTCGGTTTTGAAATTTTTGCAAGATAACTGATCCAGGTTCCTATTGGCTGTACAAAAATGTGGGAGAGGATTTGAAGCAACTCTTTGATCTTTCTGTTCTATCAAAAAGATGTTCATTAGACAAAGACGAGAAGAGATGTAACCCACTTCCTTCTTCCAAGTGTGCTAATATTTTCAAGAAGTGTTTGGAATTTTTGAATGAACAAGAGCATTTGGTGGTTCGTGCATGTGCCCATGAACAGGTAGCAAGACTGATATTGAAGTGTTATGATGAATTGGGCTCAATAATTGAGGCTTTTCTTTTGGAGTCTGGACCCTCTATTATTGATGTTGAAAAAATATCCTCTCTGGAGCTTTCGTCAGCGACATCCAAATCAATAATTCAGGAACATTCATCTATGGACGATACAGAAAAAAAAAATGTTCACTTTTGATTCTTCTGATAGAGTTTTTGAAAAATCCCATGATTCATCTTTGGAAGCTTCAGTACCAAACACATCTTTAGAAGGGAAAGATTTGACTGTGGAAGAGAGCAGAGATGTAGGGCCTCTAGCAAGGAGCCTCAGACCATGTTCTATGAATGAAGATAATTTAGCCATGTGTCAAAATGAAGAAACTTCTCCAAAACTGGTTAAGGATGTCACTGATCCTATATCTATAAAATTAGTTGTTTTTCATCATGTTTCACAAGCCATCAAATCTTTTAGGTGGAAGCGCCAACTTCAAGATACTGAACTGAAGATTATGGAAGATGGCAATAAAATATTGGGGAAGTCTCAGCATACTCAACAAATTCATGTATGTATCTATTGTGATATTGACTGTATTGAAGTATGCGACATTCAAGAGTGGTTAGTAGGGTATAGAATGGACTGAAAGCTTTGGCAGCTTGTTCTGTTGTTAGGAGGGTCTTATCTTGCACTTGGACAGGATTATAAAGATGATGGGCAACTGAATCGATCCCTAAAGGTTGTGATTTAGCATGCTCGGTATATGGTTCTATGCCCCAATGTTTAGAGGAAGTTGAGTATGTCTCAGTTGTGGAGAAAAGCAGTTCAAGACTGTGCAGTTCATCCAATGCCCAAGTCAAGCCAAGAAATCAAAGAAATGATTCCTTTCAGAATGGTGGTCCAGAGGTGTTTGAAATTCATAATGAATATGAGACTGCACATGGTCAGGTGTATTCTGGGGTCAGGTATGGATCCTTGTCGGGGACATCTACGTTGAATACCATAGACTACAAGGTGAAGAGATACCAGCTGGTGAAAAAGAAAGTGGTTCAAGACATGAATTAAAAATGGCTTCAGAAGTTATAAAAGAAGTGAAATGACTCAAGAAGAAGTTAGGACAGTCAAAGCGCAACTGCAACATTTGTAGTCTAACAAACTGTAGTTGCCAGAGTGATAGGGCAAGCAATGGAAACAGTGCAAGTAGCAGTAGAAATGAAGCACACTCAAGCTGTCAGCAGGAGAATTTAATTTTTAGATGTTCACCAGAACCTACAAAAATCTCTTCAACTGAAAATCCCATTAGTATTGTGGAAGAGGCTAAAGATGTTGCACCTGTTTTGCCAAAAGTTCAAGGGTCCAAATTATCATAGAGATGAATGTGTGAAAAGTAATTTTTCTGCTGGGTTTGTAGCCATATCAAGTATGTCGGGTCTGTACTCTGAATCTGGAAATGACATAAACCATGTTCCTGTTGAGGTGGGTCCAGATCTTCATCTAGAACCTGGGGAGAAAGTGAGAACAGTTGTTAAGGAAGACACCTTTCATGATACATAAATCAAATTGGATGACAATTTTCATATTGATAAAGCCAACATAAATGTTGTCCCCTCCGAAATGGCCAGTTATTCAGAAGATCCACTTCTATGCTAGTCACTCCTTGAAAAATCTACTGAACCTCTTTCAACAGAGGAAGATGAATTCGATTGCAGAAGTGCAACATCCATACCATCCAAAGGATCCCAAGACTTTGATAGATTGGACGAGGAGTAGCTCAGGTCAATGTTCGCTGACATTGAACCATTCCACAAACAGTAAAATCCATCAAACCAATCAGCTTCTAATCATACTCCTACTGCACTATCAACTTTTTTGGATAACAGATGTTCAGAGAGACGAAAAATTTATGAGAACCCTTCGATGCCATAGATAACAACAGTTGTGCATTTGGATTTCCTTTTGTATGCTCTGCAGCTGTGGTGTCATTGCTTAAATTATTTTGATATCTCTAACTTGTTTTTCCTCACTTTCTTAGCATATCAATTCTTGAATCAAGCATTGCAGGTCACCTCAGGTTCAAACATCAAGTGTCAACAACACTTTATCGAGCAGCTGCTGAAGAATCTAACACTCTATGTAGGATCATTGTTGCTCTGCATTACTTTCTTCTCAAAGATAAAACAGAACTTTCACCAGCGTGGAAGGCAGAATTATAACCAGTTAGCTGATGAAAGGCAAAGCTTTCCCAGCTAATTAGCAAATCTTAAGGCGAAATAGCTGGTGAAACCTGAGACTGGCCAACGAAGCACATTAACAAGCCTTGGAAGGCTACCTGCACATATTAGAGGATCTAGAAATGCTTTGTATTTGAAGTTGCTGCTGTATTGATATACGATCCGGAAAAGGTAATCGAGATTCATCCAGTTTCGATTTTTGGGTAAGTTTATGTTTTTGGTGGTTTAGGCGAGCCCGTGTGTGCTCATTAACCACCGAAAGGGCTGAATGACTCCATGGCCAAATACTAAAGGCACAAGGTCTGCTAGGTTCTCGGAGACCTCACATGGAGGTATCCATCCCAGTTGGAGCCAGATGTTAGCAACCAAAAACGAACCGGTATTTTTGAAAGAACGATGCCTAATATTGTAGGGAAAATTTTGATATCTTCCCGAGCTCCAAATGAAGATCTGAAAGCACCATTGGAAATTTCAGGATTTGTAGATGTCGATCGACTATTTAAGCATGCAAAACGAACTCTCCATGACTGAGAAATTTGATTTTGAAAACATCTGTGCTTTCACTAGCACAGAAGGTAGAATTATAACTAGTTAGTTGTTGAAAGCTCCGCCTTTCAACAACTAAGGAGTAGATTTTCGGGTAAGTTAGTTGTTGAAAGTCTGTCACAGCCAGAACAACCAAATTTTCACCCAGATCAGGATTTTTTGGGTTTGAATGGTTTGAATTCTTCTTCAATAAGCTGGTTATGAATTATCAAATCAAAATCTGAAGGCCATTCTTGGAGATGAAAGT
>JZKD02S1672888.1:1453103-1465814 GCA_000966675.3 Picea glauca
GTGTTCACTTGCACCATGTCAATTATGTTTATGTCGACTTCTTCTTCCATATATGCGTAAGACTTTATTGATAAGAACATTTCGTTACTTGTAACTAGATGTTTTTCCTTCATTTCATGTCTTTTATTTAAAAATCATACAGTTACGGGAAATGGCCTTTTGTTTGTGGTCCTGTTTCATTCCTCATACGAAGATTTCTCTTGTTTTGACTAAATCGAATCAGCCATTAAAATCTATTGCTAAATCATTTCTATACCTTCACTGTTCCTCAATGACTGTACCCACGGTAATTCAACCTAATATTCAACTCGGGATATTAGACCAAACTAATATCGCGTTAAATATCTTTAGCACGACCCTTAGAACTGCTAATACCCGGGAAGAATTAGAACGTTCATGGGCGGCCATTGAACGAGATATCGCAACCCAGGAACAGTTGGAAGCTAGACGCAGAGAGCGTAGAAATCTCCCTTAGTTTCCCATACCGAATGAGACTTTATTACTGTATACATCTTTTACCTCTTTTCGGATGCCTTGACACTGTACTTTGAGCCTTAGTACAGACTCAGGAACAACAGTAGGGATGCTAGATCAATCAAATTGTAGAGGTAGATTACAAAATTGATCTGTGAATAGGATAACATTACAACTATTGAGATTAGGAGGATGTTATGTTATCATATCTAAAGAGTCACGAGAAGTGTTGGTGTCTATTTTTTATAACAACAGAAAACATGTGTTTAGAATTCAAAATTTTCTTAGAGGAGTTGAGATATGACACTTACGTGTTTGGTGACTTGGTTTCTTAGAATGAGTATGATGATCCTCCTGGTTCTAACCACCAAAACAACAAATTATCCTTTTTGACTTGAATGGAAACAACAAGATCTGCAATGCGAAATGGCACCAGCTGCATGTGAATGAAATCTAGCTGAAATAGAGCTAAATAGTTTTTGTTTGTGTGAAGAGAATAAAATTCAGAGTGTAAAAGTCATGGGGATATGCCAATAACGTGCCCATATTCTTAAGACAAGTCTAAAGCATTGTTGACAAAGTGCTATGCTGCCTACGTTAAATCGACTTTGTTTCCACGTTCGATCTCTGACAATACATGATCATGGTCAATCTCGATGTAGCTGAAGCTGAAGGCCGCGTCAGAAGTCCAATATAACAGTCACCATTGCCCTACCGCATTTCCCACTCGCGGGAAATATGGCTGCAAATAATTGATGGTGGATATATATTACTAGCACAGTTGTTAACTCGTGGCTGAGAACGCTGAAAGGTATCGGCTTAAAAAGTGATGCATTCAAAAATACAAGAAAGTTATGAAGAGCAAATCGCATTCATTGATTTGGGAGGACTACTAAGAATATGCCAGCATCTTCAATTGTTAGCCATCAGAATAGAATTTTAGATTAAAAGGTCATTAATCGTGCCCATTATCAATAGGTATAAGTCTTAAATAATAATAATGGTATTCTTGTGCAAGCCATGCATTCTATCTTCACATAATATAATATCTATACAATGACATAATAGATGGATCCAACTTTTCTTTGTCCTCACCGAATCTATTTTTACTCAAAAAATGGTAGTCATGGAATGCTGTTATTTTATTGTTTTCCAGTGGACAAAAAGTATTTCTGTTTCCTGTGTGCTAAATAAATGATAAATGATTGGTTTAAATTCACTTATGTAATTCTATATTAAAAATTGTTCAATGGGTGAGCGCTAGCTAGTCGCATGTTTTCTTCAATGGGTGAGCCTATTTATGAGAGGTAGCGTCCAGTCCCAACTGTTAATTGTTCTATACCGTTGACTCTTATCCGTAGGAAATCCACGGCCCTCCTCATAGAGCCGTTGGTAATGAAAAATTGCCAAATATAGATTTACTCTCTCAAGGAAATCCACGGCCCTCCTCATAGAGCCGTTGGTAATGAAAAATTGCTAAATACAGATTTACTCTCTCCCTCTGGCATGTCTAATCGATCGATGGTCGTTCCTCTATTGTTAGGCATATCATGAAAACATTATCTCTGCTACCCAACATACCCACGCCTGGGTATGGTTCCTAAATGACTCCATGACTTGTTTGCTGTCCACAACGTTGCTTTCTCTGCTGGCCAATGTACCCAAATTTGGGTATTGTGGTTTGATGCTCCTTCGACTTGCTATCTTCCCTCACGTTATTCTTGTTTTCCAAGCTATGTGTCTGGAACCCTAGAGTGAGGAGATCTCCCCACGCATTTCTTCTTTGTTATCCAATCTCTCCATGTGGAACACCAGCGCGAGGAGAGACCCCAACGATAGTATTCTTTGTTGTCAACCTTTTTTTGAGCGTGAACCCTAGCCACAAAAGTGACTATACTATGTTTCTCTACTAGAAATAATGTGTACTCCGAATAAGTTAGCCCCACAATTAAATAAAGGTGACTCGGATTACTATAAATAAAAGTCAATATCATTTCATTATTACACATCTCCTCATATAGTGGGCAAGTATACTAGTTTTAGTGCTGCAACAACAACAATTCCATTGAACCCTTTCTAGAGAATATTAAGAGTTGTTTTGGTGGTGCGATATCCTGGTCTAGTGTTGTGTTATTTTTAAGTAATCTTCCTCACATTAGGGCACATATTTTTATGTGTTGGTTTCTTCATTGAATGGTGATAAACTTTCTAGCTTGAATTCTTCTTAAGAAAAGTTGTTGGGATTTCTCCGAACTTGTATGGTCATTTCAATATGTTTCTTAGTTTTATTTAGTTCATTCAATCATTAGATCCCATAAAAAATCATGTCGGGTCATGAATTTGCAGAATCACACTATTTCAAATGAAGAAAAGTCTAATTGGGCCTCATCTTAGTCTTTGATTCCTATGTTGAGTTAAAGGGAATCTAACATTCTTTTAAGCTACATCCTCAAAAGAATGTAGCTCCAACATTTTTAAGACAAACAACATCTTCTCATAGGTGAAATTATCCCAAGAACATATAAAGGTGGTCTTGTATTAGTCTTCTATTTTGATCTATATTTGATTATAAATAGAGAATCCATCCATGAAATAAAATATTTCACTCCCAACAAATTAATTGATAATCTAATCAGCGAATTAGGTAAGATGGTTATCCTTAGTAAAATCCTTGTTTAGTTCCCTAAAATCAATATAGACACTAATAGTTCCCTTCTTCTTTGAAACCAAAATGAGATTGGATAATCATTTATTTAAGGGAACCTGATAAGTAAATGTATGAAGCAACTTTTCCACCTTTGGCTTGATGGAAATTTCCTTTCTTGAATTAATAGGATACATATTTTTCGAAACAAAATTAGCTCCATCACATGTTTTTATCTCATGTTCAAAAATCTGAGGATCAATGCCTAGAATTTCATCATATGTCCAAGTAAAAACATTGTGAAACTCTTTGAATAGGGAAGTATATAGTTCAATTTCTTAAGGAGAAAAATCTACACCAATAAGGATCTTTTCAACAACACCCATCTTCACTAAGATGTCTATGGGTATGGTATTTGATATGTTGACCAGCTTACCTTATGAATACATATCACGTGTCATAATGGCGCATTGGTACCACAACATTGTCAGTTGAAAATAGGTTTTTCATGTAAACCTTTAACTATTCCAATTTGGGAAGAAAATATGAACAATGATGCATATTTTCCCATGGTTTATTGACTATAGCCATGGATTCAAGGATAGCTTTATCTGAATGAAAATCAATATACAAAAAATCATGTGAAATGAGAGGGTTGATGGAGTAAATAGGTGAAGTGAATTGATCATATTCCATATATGGAGATTATAACCAACATCGAATGACGTTAGATAGATCACTTATACGAAATCATGATTGTTCTCAATAATAGACTTGCTCCAAATAATTCTAATTATGAAGGATGGGGAACTACCCAAGGATCCTAATTGAAAATAAATGTGTCGGATGAAATCGATCTAAAATCCAAGGAATAACCTTTTGTTCTAGTAGTAGCTAAATAGATCATACATATAGGATTTGAGTTTGAAGGATTGAATGTTCGAGGAAAGAAAAATGTACCCATCAATTATGAATGCTTGAACATACTAGAATTAACACTATTGTAAGAACTCATGGAACCATTGATGAATGGAATGTTTGTACAGAGATTAGTCCTAGAATATAGTTTACAATAAAACAACTAATCGATACTAACCAATTGTCCTTCATGAATAAAGTAGAGAACCATAAATACCAAAAACACAACAACCATCATCACATAAACCCAACTACATCCCAACAAAATATTGTAGTCTAAAGGAGAATTGACTACTTTGACTTCAATCAAAATAGTCTTTCCACCTAACTCAACAAGAAAGGTGGTAATGATTCCATGAGGATTGAATATATGGCCATCAAATTATTTTAACATTATGTTTGTTTGAAAAAGAGATGGAGAACCTAAGGCTTTCCAACATGAAAAAGACACGATGCAAGTTGAGGATCCTTCATCAACAATGCATTGAAGGTGTTGTTCCCATGTGAAGTCACTTGAATTTAGAAATAAATTATATGGGGATCCTATGATCAAATCTAATTAAGTAAGTATATGAGGGATCAAATTTTCCTATTGCTATCAAAAATTATTTTCACTACATGGGGTAGCTTTGAAGGACTTCGAGGGAATACATGGCACATGGTGTCTGAGCTAAATCCTTCACAATACTATACTATGATTGTGGGAAACCTGAGAATTTGAGTTATGCATCAACCTTCGTAAAACACCATTAGGTGAGAAAAGGACCATATCAAAGGATGGATTCTATATCTAGAGAGGGACACTAGAATGAGATGAATATTGAGCCTTCCCTAAAAGACCACTCTCATAGCTTTCATAATTACAATCTCTAGTCTTAACATTAAATAATTGGTCACACATGTACACATTTCCATTTAGGGAATTTCCCCCTTTTGGGGAGTTTCCTTGTGTTCCCTCTTGCGAAGGTGTAGGTTTTGTTGCAACCATTTGTTGCTACTATAGTGGGAAAGTATTTCTTAGGATAATAAGTTCTTGTGGGGATCCTTGTTGAGATAAGTATTGGTGAAAATATTCTATTTGAGGACACTAATGAGTAAGATGGTCTCCATTTCAAATATTACATGCAAACTTTAGTTTCTTTTTCATGCTTCCCATCTTAGCATTTATATTAGGGGGAGTCCCTTTCCTAGGGTTTTAGGTTTCTGAGCATTCTTCAGAGTTTTCAATTACAATGAATTATCATTGGAGGTCTAGGTTTGGACTATGGAATTTTTTGATGTTGTCACACTTGTTGGTGAATTCATATATGTTGACATATAACTCATTTGTCTAGTCAATTGGTCAACGTAAGAATGGGACATGGAATCAACAATGCCATCGACATGTAGTAACAATGCCATCGACATGTAGTATTAGAGTAAGTTTGGATCGATCTATTGATGGTCAAGGAGCATGCACGATTATATCATATAAGATGTCAGTTTGAGAATAAATAAATTCTAGATGTTGATCATAAAAAATTACTTTCTCTTCAGTTACAATCTATGACATAGATACATCCTTGGTAATGGGAGGTAAGAATGATTTCACTAACCAATTAGGTATAAAATTATTCATAATTTTAGCGTTGATGAGCCCATGCCACCATCTCCATTCATGGATATGATGAGAGATATGTGTGGAAATTGTTAACACATAAGATTGTATGGGTCAAACAGTTCACCTTTGTGTTTTTTTTTAGTCATAAGGTTTATAGGACATAGGTTTTTAGTCTTTAGGTCGTAATCATAAAGTTAGATTTGGTTTCAAAATGAATAAGGTTATGTCTAGCCTTGGTCTAAAGTTTGAAATATGTGATTTTTTTTATGACAAGGATCATGTCAAGGAGGATTTATGGTTTTTAGAGCCTACAATTTAACCATTTCTCCATGGATTATGGCATACTGTCAACTAAACTTGGAGGTTTGACTACTTGTAGACACCCTCGTGAAATTTCAAAGATATCGACATCAAAATCGGGACCATCACGTACTCCATGAGGGTTTTCATCCTGTTTGAAGGTCGAGAAAGTGGTTTTGGATGTTTTTTCCTTTTGGCGATGCAAACTGGCAGACAGGGGCGCTACAAACTCATTTCATGTAGTAGCTACTTCTAAACATTTGATCATAAATCCAAAACGGTGATGTGGGTTTTTTTGAAATTTTTTGTGGAGGAGAATGATAATGACATAGACTTGCTGACCAAATTTCCACCTAACCCAGATTGTAATTAGAGAGATGTAATTAAAACACCAGTGCATTTAGCACAGTAAACTCTCTGGTTTGCATAGTTTTTTGATATTCGCCTTGTTTGGAGGTTTCCACATGTGAAAGATGGTTAGAATGGTCTCCTAGGAATTAGTTGGACATGAGGGACATGTGTTTCATTATCAATTTCAATTAGGATGACCTATTTCAAAAGGAATTTATCATCATAGACAAAAGGAATTTATCATCATAGACAAAATCCCCCAAAAATAGGAATTTGTTAGGCTTTTGTTGGAATCTTTTGTAACAAGACTCCTAAATGGAGGAGGATCATATGTAACTCCTTTGTTTCATCCTCCTTAGGGTATATATATATTATTAACTATAAAAGAAATGGTTTTTGATGAGAAAAGGGTTGGATTTATGATCCAAGAGAGGAGAGAGTTGGAAGAACAGTTTAGTTGGTCATTTGTAAGCCACAGGGCCTGTTGTAATTAAAAAAATTTCCATTAAAGATTCATGAGAGTTGTTTATCAACTTGTCATCTTTGTTTTTCATTTATTTTTTATCGTCTTGATTACACATTTTGAGGGTCAAAGACTGCCTTTGATTAATGAATCCATGAGTAACAAAGGATTTATTGTAGATGGCATGCTAGGCATTGCTTTTATTCAAGCTTATTTTCAATCTATTCTATAGAGAGGATCTCTATTTAGTAGACATTATTTTGATTGTTCACTTTCCTTTCTTCTAATCATCATCATATAAACTCTTAAAGTGATATTTAGCTTGATTTCCTTCAATCTGTAGAGTGTTTTGACTCCATGCCCAATGGTAGATCACTCATCTATAGTCAGATTATTGTCCTCCTTCTTGTTCTTTCTTGTTGATCCACCCGATTTTAAATTGATTTAATTTTTCAGGTTCAATGGTAGGGGAGAGACCTCCAACTTTGATATTGTCATATGATAGATATTTTGTTCCAGTTGCGTAAACCAGATTTAAGACACTTTGTTTCTAAATCCTTACTTGTTGGTCTATACTTTGGGATTGTCTTCTGTGATTGACACCTATTCTAAGTTATCTTCATCCATATGTCACCTTGATATAAACAATTATCTATAAATTCTGATGGGTATTAGGCTTGCATTCATGGTAGTCTAAGTGTGACTCCTAGTGCTAACAAAAATAATTTGATTTAAAGATGTCAAAAGTTATACTATAGTATCATATCATATGGGAAGTTGGAAATGTGTCAAAAAAAAACTTTGCCAAAGACGAAAATTACTAAATGGAGCACCTCACAATTTAATCTACCATTTGGTATCATTTGGTATCAAGTTTCTATGGAAAAATAAATAATATGATGTTATCATCCACCAATGATTTGGATGGAAACCATAAGTGGTAAGTCATAAAATGCATGGAAGGATCTTCCCAAGGTTTCCTGACAAAATTGAGATTATCTTATGGCAATTCGGTGGGTATTGTTGGCCACATGGATTGATGTTTGATGGGGTCATTTTTCAACCTAGATAAATCTAGTAGATTCAAAGTAGCCAAGAAAGGTAAATTTGTGTTTGGAAAATATATTTTGATGAATATATTATGGGACTTATTACCCTCATGAACCTACCCCCCTGCCCATATTAGGACATTTTTTCCCCAGCACCGCCGGTAGAAGTGTTGGAAATAAGACCAGACCTAGAATTTAAATTACAACCAGATGGACAAACAACATTATGTATTGTCGACCTACCTATGGAAATACCTGAAATAGGTGGAAACCCACTTTTTGTGGTAAAACCAAGGCTTACCCCCCATAGAAAACAAATTCGAGTGTAGGAATTGATATATTAACAATGGGAATACTAAAATTTAGTAGAGTAATGGAAGGAAGAGAGCTGACTAGTGGAATTCCCCAAAAGGGAACTCCTCATGTGAGAGACATAGACATGGAATTGGCTATCCCACTAATTGATGACAAGGAGTTGGTCATTGTCACTCCTCCAATCATATTGGGGGATGTGGGAATAAATCCTCCCATACTGGATGACCCACTAACACTTGGAATCATGCAAGGATTGCAATAAAATGAAAAAGGATCACCAAAACAAGGTCCACTCACTTGAACGAGTAAAGGGTCAAAATGACTAGTAAAAGGAGGATTGAAATTAGGTGGAGGAATTTCATGAATGAATTTTATCCCCTATTTTTCACTCTACTCTAAATATAATGTGTGAGTTTCAAAAAGCACTATATTTGTGTCATCTGATGTGGATAGCCACCACCACCTATTGGTTGTTAGTTCCTCTATTTTTGTTGTTCCTTCCTATCTACTAGAGCAACAATGAGGTTGGTTAGTCATAATGATATATGTTTTTTTAACCAAAAAAAATCTCAAATAGACAAGATTAACCACGGAGCACACCCTAAAAAATATAAATATCCAATAGACAATAAATTGTTGGTGAAAGGGAGCTTCCAAAAATCAAAATGCAGGGTGATGAAATCCTGGGGACTTGGCTAGTGAAGGTGTGAGAGACACTTATGGTAACGTTCATGAAAAAATCACCCAAGGTGCAAGTACCATTATGAAGATGAGCACCCTTCAGAGAAGTTGAAACGAAGATTATGTGTTTTCCTTAGGTATCACAAGTACTTTCCACTTACAATAACCCATGTGATGCCCTAAAAAAATACACTAAGGTTACCACTTCACAATTAATGGTCAGTGGGAACATTCATGGGTCAATATTATGTGTATGGGTAGGGAATAAAAAATTAATTCTTTAGCCAAAAATTATAGAGAAACGTGGTATCACCTTGAGGACTTTTCACTTCAATCTAAAGCCTCCACATACAAAATAATGCCACCAAACAAGTGAAGAGGGGAAATCAGATCTACTTTCTTAGCTTGACCATAGTGATTGACACATGTGTTAGATTTTATTTCTCAACAATTTCTCCTTGTTACTAATTGATTTTAGATGTCTTTAGTCAATTATGAGTTTTATTTTTTGGACTTAGAGTGTTTATTCTCCAATCCTACACCAAGTCTCTATAACCTAGATAAGTGTGCGTTTACTAAACAGAATCCATCTAGTTCTTTTTAATTAATTGTTTTTTTAGGTCTATTGATTACTCAAGAGTATGGAGTGGAGTTGATAATGTTCTTGACTCTTTCAATCCAAAAAATTAAACAAGGTATCAAAAATGAAAGAAAATGCACTTCCATTTACTTTTGATAAATTCTATCTAAGAAAGGGAGAAAAAGGTTATTTTTCATAATTTCAAACCAAAATGCAGCAATCACTTCACAAATAAAACTACCCAAGAATTCCTAAAAAAATTTCAGATCTTTAAAAACCCAAATCAAGTCAATTGTAACAATGCAACTTTCAATGGAAATAAAAAATACCTAAAATAATGATTATGAGATGAAAATATTTTCAATCACACTTATAACACAAATCAATCAAAAAATATAACTCACACTCAAATTTGAAAATGAGATGGAATTTGATTTTGACAAGTTCACTGTTTTGGAGTCAAAATAAATGAAAATCACCAAACAACAACAAATGTTGTGTGAAACAACTTAACCCAATCATGATTCAAATGAGCTCATAGCCAATATATATAATGCCACAGATGCAAAGTCTAGTTAAAAAATTCCCAACAACCTTCCCAATCCAGGAAACATTCAGTTCAGTTAACAAATTCCCAACAACCTTCCCAATCCAGGAAACATTCAGTTCAGTTAACAAATTCCCAACAACCTTCCCAATCCAGGAAACATTCAGTTCAATAGGAAAAATACAAAGGAATCTCTAAAAAGTCACCTACAAGACTTGGTCATGGGTTTCCTTTCAACAACTAGTAGCCAAAGGCTTGGCCATGAGCTGCGAGTCAGAAACAAGTGGCTAGGCATAGATGCGAGTTTTATGTAGAAAAGGTATGGACGGCCATGACTGTTCATAGAGATAGTCGCAAGCATGTGATAATTTGAAAATAAACTAATACAATATTGCCGAGATATGAAAGAAACAAAATTTCATCCACTTAGGACTAAAATACACATAACACACATTCTACAAATACATTCAAACATTCTGGGATAATAAAAAAAAAAACTCTTAAAAAATTCAAAGTTCTTTTCCAATGGATTTTCCAATTGTGTTGTAGGAATATTTGGCTATGGATAATCTAATCCCCTCGTTGCAAAATTAAAGTCAATAATATACAAAATGATATACTACTATTGGCAGAATGAAAATCAATAATATACAAAATAATATACCACTATATCTTTCTCTTAAAGTTAATCATACATATTACATGCAAAGAAAGGAATTAAGAAAGAAAAGCATACCTTGGAACATTTGTTATCCAACGTATCCCTTGAATTCCTCTAGATGTAGCTCCTACAAAGATGCTCCACCTATTCAATTGCACAACAAACATACAAATAAGACCTTCCTCAAACCTTCATGTCATCAAAAAATCAAAAATAAGAATGGCATGAAGAAACTCTAATCTAAGAGCTCAAACCTATTGATATCAACCGAAATCAAACTCAAGATACAATCAATCAAAAAATGTATATATATATATATATATATATATATATATATATATGAATTACGATGACTTTTTTTGGAGAGAAAAGAGTATAGATATATATTAAGAAAATAATTATAGCAAGTAGATAATACATTGGCATTTGATTTTCACCGTATGCCTAGCTCCAAGACCTAGAACTTTGCTCCTTAGCCACAAATTGGCTTTGTTGAAGAGGTATAACGATACGCTGTATCATGGTAAGAGGAAAATGAAAGATCTCACTTAGGTTGTAGTCACATTAGTGCTCATATTCAACACTTAACAACATACAACAAGCTTAATGATAAATACTCTTGCTTTGTTTTACCAATCTAAGGATGATTTTGTGTTTTCATATGCTCATTTGGCCTTTTCTTATAGACATTTCTAGGAACTTGGGTATAGGGTTAATGGAATGTGAACTATGAAAATATAAGTCATGCCCAATTTCCTTGCATAATAATGCACTTTTACCAAACCATGCCTTGTTGATATCCTCTAATTTCTCTAATTCTTTAAGGTTTAAGGGGTGGTTTTGGGTTTAGTATGGAAAACTAATGACTAACCATGACTTGTCTTTTAGGAAACCATAACTTATTACTCTTTTTCTAGAGAAAAGCATGGCTATGGATTTTTATGTCTTTCCATGATAAATTTCCTTGACACAAGTGTTAATTGAGCTTCATTATATTCAATAGCTTACTTGCAAGGCTTATGGTGGAAAACACAAGTATAACAAATGTCTCCTTTCATACTTCATATAAAATGCTTCATATGAGTGTTATTAAGCAATTTTCCACACCACATATGCAAGTCAAGGCTTATACCATGACTATAGAAGAAGAACAAGGGACTTAGGTGCTAAAAACATCTTCTTAGTATTCATGGCTATGAACAAGGATAGCAACTAGGAATATGGTCACCATAAGTATGTTTGTACAACAAGAATGTGTCTTTGGGTCTCTACCATGACTATGGATGGAAAAAAAAACCCTTAGAACGTAAAGAAAGAATCTTGATCTTAGTAGCCATGAACCAAGCCTAGAATAACCACATATATCCTCTTTAAGAGATATCTAAACTTAAGGTAGGATATTGGTGCCACTTGGAGCTTTTTCACAGGATAGTTGGGTTTTACGGCCTTTACATTGGACCTCAATATCATTAAGAGGTTTTGTGCACCACTTATGGAACTTAGGGTGCTTAAGTCCTATATGAATCTTCTCAAGATCAAGTTTCATTATTTAGTTCTTGAATAATCACCTCATACCTATGTATCCGATCTTTGGAATTTGACTAGGAATATGGGTACCATTAGTATGTTATAAGAATGGCTCTTAGGGCCTGTACCATGGTTGAGGAAGGAAAACAAGGGCATTGGGCCCTAAATGAAGCTTCTTGAGCTCAAGGGCCATGAACAAGGCCTTGAGACACCACACATATCCTATCTAAAGGATGTATGACCTTGGGATGTGATATTGATGCCATTATGAAGCCAAGTTGGTCAATTTACAAATCTTTAATATTGGTAGGCATGGGGTGCAAAGAGAAGAAACCTTTGTATCTTCTTTTAGAGATTAGATGGTAGCATAGGTATCTTCTATGATATCATGGTCATTAGGCAAGGAGAAAATCATGGTATCTTCTATGGTGATGGATAAGAAGAGGGTAATGTTGATAAAAAAGGTAGTCTAGATGAAGAATTTGGTTGGTCTAGTAGAGTGATGTTAATAGGGTGTTTGGAGCATGATGATATGGTGGGGCTCTAAGCTATATATTGAAAGAAGATTGGTAAAGTTGTGGGGTGGTATGGGAAGAGGCAC
>JZKD02S1672888.1:1466508-1493256 GCA_000966675.3 Picea glauca
TTTCCATTTAAATTTTTATGATAAAATCTTGTTATGATTTTTTAATTATGTTTAATCTGTGTGATCAATAAGTGATTGGGTTAATTTCACTTATGTAATTCTATATTAAATGTTCCTGGTAATCCAAGAAATGTGATCAATAAGTGATTGATGTAATTCTATATTAAATGTTTCTATGGGTGAGCTGTAGCTAGTCGCATGTTTTCTTCAATGGGTGAAGTATTTCTTGAGCCTATTTATGAGAGGTAGCGCGTCCAGTCCTTGTTAATTTAGACAGCCACAATCTTAAACTAATACGATGTAAAAACAGATCATAATCAAATATTAGATGGCAAAACAATAACAAAACGCAGAAGTTTGCGTGGTTCGCTCAATTTCGGGCTATGTCCACCAAGCATAGGTATCAGTACGGGCATACATGAATTTATAGCAATTTATACACACTTTACATAAGAAACTGAATATTAAATGCACTCCTATCCATATTCTAACTTAGTCTATTTAGTTGCAACCAACTTTGAATAATAACAGGATTCAATTGTCACCAATTTCCAACAATCTCCACCTTGACAACAATTAACTTGATACCTCGTTCCTTCTTTTGTTCATCACCGTTTCTGCAAGCCAAGAGAAGCCAAGCACCATCATAGATTCTCTAAAAGTACTGGTTTTGTGAACATGTCTCCGCATTTCTCTTTTGTATGAACTTTTTCAAGATAAACTCTACCTTCATCTATGACCCGTCTTACAAAATGGTACTTAATAGGAATATGTTTAGTTTTACTCTGGTAGGATGGATTCTTGGCCAAGTGAATATCACTTTGACTATCACAAAGTAGCTTTACTTTGTCCTGCATCCTTCCAAACTCACCAAACAAACCTTTTAACCAAACTGCCTATTTGCAAGCATGTGAAGTAGCTATGTATTCTGCTTCTGTAGTGGATAAAGCAACAATGTTTTGTAGCTTTGACATCTAACTAATAGCTCCACCTGCAAGAGTAAAGACATATCATGAAGTTGACCTCCTCTTGTCCAAATCACCTAAAATCAGAATCAACAGATCCAAGACTAACTCACAACCACCATTAGAGGTGATAGAGTAATCATGTGTGCCCCTTAGATACCGAAGCACCCATTTCATTGTTGCCTAGTTCTCTTTACCTGGATTTGTCATATATTTGCTAACAACCCCAACTACATGTGAATGGTCTTGTACTAACCATCGCATACATTAAACTTCCTACTACATTAGTATAATCTATTCGAGACATATGTTCATTTTCTTCTTTTGTGCTAGGACATAAACTTGAAGAAATCTTAAAATGGGAAGTTAAAGGTACAAAAACCAGTTTCACACTGTTCATACCAAACCTCAAAAGTATTTTCTAGACATACTTTTGTTGTGACAACCAAATCTTACCATTCCTCCTATCTCTGAATATCTCCATGCCCAAAATCTATTTTGTTGCTCCTAGATCTTTCATATCAAAAGTCATCAGTTGTGATTTTTCTTGCTAAAAGCATATCATCAACATACAATACTAAGATAATGAATATGCCATTGTTAAATTTCTTAAAGTAAACAATGACCATACTCACTCCTTGTATAATTTTGGCTCATCATGAAAGAGTAAAATTTAGTGTACCATTGTTTGGGCAACTGCCTCAAACCATACAATGATTTCTTGAACCTGTAAACAAATTTCTTGTTGTGATTCTAAATGAACACTTCAGGTTTTTCCATGTAAATATCCTCATCCAAATCCCCATGTAAGAAAATAATCTTAACATCTAGCTGCTCCAACTCCAAATCAAGTAATGCAACCATTGCTAACACACTTCGAATTGAAACGATCTTAACAACTGGTGAAAAAATATCATGAAATTCAATTCCTTCTTTCTGAGAATATCCTTTCGCAACCATCCTTGCTTTGTACCTTTCTACCTTATCATCAACACCCTTCTTCATCTTGTAGACCCACTTGCAACCTACAGTTTTCTTGTTTCTTAGATATTTTATCAGGTCCCATGTAGCATTCTTCGCTAAAGCATTTGTTTCATCCTTCATTGCTTCATTCCATTTTTCACTATTAGAACCCTCCACAACTTCTTGATAGCATGAAGGTTCATCATCATTAGTACTTAAATAAACTGATGAAACAAAATCATCATACCTTCTTGGAGGAACTCTGACCCGTGTAGACCTCCTTAGGGAAGTTTGTGGTTTATCCACAATATGTTGAATGTCATTATCAACCATGTTTTCTTATGTAGAAACCTCTTCATGAGAATCTTCAAAAACTTGTTCATGTTCACTTTCATCTACAGTTGAATGAGTTTCAAACTGAATTTGTTGATATTTCAGTACTTCTACATGTTTCATTTGAATATATGCTTCTGATTTGATGAGAGATGATTCATCAAATATTACATCTTTTTTAATGGTGATCTTGTGGGAAGTAGGATCCCACAACATGTACCCCTTAATACCATCACCATACCCAATAAAGATAATCCATTTTTTTTATCTAATTTAGAACGCCCGATGTTTCGGAATTAGAGCATAGGCTTCACAAACAAAAAAATTAAGATTAGAATAATTACAAGGGTGACCTATTCATACCTCTTTTGGAATCTTGCACTCTATTGTTGTAGATGGTGATCGATTCACCATATAACAAGTTGTAGTTACTACATTTTCCCACAGTTCCTGCTGCAAGTTGGCGTTACTAAGCATACTCCTTGCTTTCTCTAAAAGAGTCATGTTCATGCGTTCAACAACTCTGTTTTGTTGAGTATAAGTAGTGGTTTTATGCCTATAAATCCCAAACTCCTTGCAATAGTTATCAAATTCCATTGACGTAAATTCACCACCATTATCAGTTCTTAAACATGTAATGGACCTACCAGTGCTCTTTTCCACTAAATCTCTAAACTGCTTGAAAACTATAAATACATCATCCTTTCTCTTCAACATATAGATCTTCACCTTCCTAGAGAAATCATCTATAAAAGTAAAAAAATATGATGATCCTCCATACGAAATAGTAGGGGATAGTCCCCAAACATCAGAATGGATATAATTAAGGATTCCCTCACTGGTGTGTCTTCTGGTTTTAAATCTCTACCTATTCTGTTTCCCATAAATATAATGCTTGCATAAATCTAACTTTAAAGATTTTAGACTAGGAAGTAACTTGCTATCAGATAATACCTTTAATCCTCTTTCGCTCATATGGCCCAACCTTTGATGCCACACACTAATAGAATCATTGTCATTCTTAGATACAATTGTCGCATGATCTAACTCGGTTCTTCCTTCTAACAGAAACATGTTTCCAACCTTCTTTGCTTTCATAACCAGTAGGATTCCTTTGTAGACCTTCATAACTCTACCTTGAACAATACTTTTATATCCTCTAGTATCTAAGACTCCCAAAGAGATTAGGTTCTTCCTAAGCTCAAGTATATGTCTCACATCAGTTAGTATCTTAATAGATCCATCAAACATCTTAATTCAAATGCTACCAATTCCCACAACTTTACATGATGTATCATTTCCCATGTAAACAATTCCATCATCTATAGACTCGTAAGTATTAAACTAGTTTCTATGAAGACACATGTGATTTGAAGCACCAGAATCTAATAGCCAATGTTGATCATGATGTGAAACAATACTAACTATTAAAAATTCATCAACCATACCTGAACTAGCTGTTGAACTTGTCTCAACTGTATTTGATTCCTTCGTCTCCTTTGTAGTCTTGTTGTCGTTCCCAACATTCCTTCTTCAGGTGTCCAAATTTGCCACAAAACTAGCACTTAAGCTTGTTCTTGTTTCCCTTCGACTTTGACCGAGATAAATCCCTCTGAACATGTCCTCTTTATTTAGGTCTTCCTCCGACCACCATTGCCTCAGATGTAGAGGTTTCTAAATTGGATTTATTCCTTGTTTCGTCAGACAATAAATCTCCAACAAGAACATCAAACTCAATACTTTCTATTGAATTGGAACTAATAGAGGTAACAAAGTGATCCCATGACTCGGGCAAAGAACACAATAATGTAATCGCCTTGTCTTGAGATTCAAATTTCACTCCCATGCTAGTCAACTGGACTAAAAGGGTATTAAAAGTATTTAAATGATCAGTTATTTTTGTACCTTCCTTCATGTGCAAACTGTACAATTGTCTTTTCAAGAAGATCTTGTTCATCAAGTATTTCATCATATACAAGATTTCCATATTCGTCTAAAAACCGGTTGTTGTCTTCTTCATAACAATGTTGGACATAAGATCATCGGCCAAACACACACATATGGCACTCAGTGCTCTCGCATCGATCTCTTCCCACTCTTCATCTGAAATGGTCACAGGTTTCTTTGACTTTCCCAAAAGCGCCTTCACCATGCCTTGTTGCATGAGAAAATCATGTATCTTGACCTTCGAGATCTCAAAAAAAATTTTCCATTGAACTTCTCAATTTCAAATTTAGCACTCTGAGTTTTCACCATTTCAAACGTTCTCAGATTTCTCGGCCTCTGTTGCTTCAAGTATTACATCCACTTTTTAATCCGCTCCTTCAATATCCTTGGGCAGTCCTCATCTATACATGGACATGCATTGCAAAGATGCTACATGTGATCGATCTTGAGCCCACAATGAGAACCGGTGCATAAGGAAATTGAGAAGAACGTGCCCCCAACAAGAGAACCAGTGCACCCCTTACAGTTATAGGCTAGCATTGATTTCGGATCTTGAGAAAAATGTAACTGTAGAAGAGAATCAACGCTCCCTTCCTCCGGAGACTCTAGCCCTGATTTATTAACATCACTCCCCATGCACTGACCAGACGAATGTTGATGTGAAAAGAGGCCTCCCAGTGTTACAGATGGAGTTGGCGATTTGAATGCATGTTGGGGATGCATACAATGAATGAATGAATAGTCAATTGGCAATTACTACATGGTCTCTGGTTGAAGGACCAATGCGCACACTCGGACCCAATTTTAGCTTTTTGATCAGAACCCTGGATTTACCGGCTATGTAAACTGCTTTGAGAAATTTCCTTTCTTGCAAATCTATGGCCCATTTCTTGCATTTGTCTACTAATGCGGCACTGCATCAATGCTCCTCTAAAAAACAACATGCCTCGGATTCCCTGCATGCTATTGCATTTTATGTGGCCTCTGACTGCCTCTGATACCAACTGTTAATTTAAACAACCACAATCTTAATATAATACCCATAAAAAATAGATCATAATCAAATATCAGATGGAAAAACAATAACAAAATGCAGAAGTTTACATGGCTCACCCAAATTTGGGCTACGCCCACCAAGTAGAGGTATGAGTTTTATTATTGTTCATAGCATGAAGATTAAAAAAAGGCTCACTCCACTCATTTCTCTATAGCCTCTATGGGCATACATGAATTTATATCAATTTATACACAATTTACATAAGAAATTGAATATTAAATGCACTCATATCCATATTCTAACTTAGTCTATTTAGTTGAAACCAATGTTGAATAATAGAAGGAATTCTTTGTCATCAATTTCCAACAGTCCCAACTGTTAATTGTTCTATACTATTGACTCTTATCCATCAAGGAAATCCACAACCCTCCTCCTAGAGATGTTGGTAATGAAAAATTGCCAAATATAGATTTACTCTCTACCTATGGTATGCCTAATAGATCGATGGTTGTTCCTCTATTGTTAGGAATATCATGAAAACATTATCTCTGGTACCCAACATACACACGCCTGGGTATGGTTCCTAAATGAATCCATGACTTGTTTGATGTCCACAACGTTCCTTTCTCTAGTGGCCAATGTACCCACATTTGGTTATTGTGGTTTGATGCTCCATTGACTTGCTATCTTCCCTCATGTTATTCTTTTTTTCCAAGATATGTGTGTGCAACCCTAGTGTGAGGAGATCTCCCCACACATTTCTTCTTCGTTATTCAATCTCTCCATGTGTAACCCTAGCATGAGGAGAAACCCCATCGCTAGTATTATTTGTTGTCAACCTTTTTAGCGTGAACCCTAGCAAGAAAAGTGACTATACTATGTTTATCTACTAGAAATAATGTGTACTCCTTTGTCTAAAATTTCCTAATGTTGTGTGTATCAAAATGAACATTCTCATGCTCCTGACCTAGTACAGGGTGTTATGGAATCTTCCTTTTATGTACATTTGTCTTGCTCCAATATTCACTTGTAACGGTCTACAAACTATTCTAAGCATCCTCAAAGAATGCTAGCATATATCCTCTAATGTTGACACATATCATGATCGGTTTCGAAACCATAGGTGATTCAGGTAATAATGTGTCTGTGCGGAGAGTTGGTCATACTGAACATAATCGTTGGGGTTTGAGTGAATGATCAACTTAGGTGTATGGGTAGTTCCACCACCTCCTTTGATCAAAATATTCCATTGGTACATGGAGTCAGTTTACAACATATACATCAGATAATATTATTTACTTTAGGATCGATTTCAAGGAAGTGGTTGGGCTATGAGCCTCCCATTTACAGATCATCAATGGTAGATTCCCTTGCTATTGATAGTGGGAATACATCAATGTCCCTTGATTGATAGATTATTCCAAGTGTTTGACATCAACTCATTTATTCTCTCTTGTTAGAATGTATTAGGTACCTTGACACCTATTATCAATGGGTTGTCTCATGTTTGTTAACAATATACATCAATGACTAGTAATCGAATGGTGTCTCATTGGGTTCGACTCCAACACATCTATTCACATAGTGTATACTTGTACCATGACAATTGATTTGAAAACCTGGTGAATGTAGTAGAATCATCTCTTTTGTCTTATTTCCCAAGTTGTGTTGGATAATACCACGTCCACTCATGAAAGTGGTACATGTGAAGGATCAGTTATTAATCTCATGTTTCCATATATCCTTCATTGGTTTTGAGACATAGATTCATTGTGTATCTCTTTCAAGTCTATGATCTCTTTTGACATGGATCCATTGTTTATCTCTTTTGTGGCCATGATCATTGATTTTATGTATACCTTTTTCATGGATCTGTGGTGTACTTGATTTGGTAGCCATGATTTTCATCACAACTAAGCATGGGTATTCCTGCCTCAGGAATAGAGTATTCTTACATGATTTTTGTTGTTGGTTTGGTTATTCTTATATCGGATTCTGATGACCTTCACCCTAGATTATTTTTTCTTTAGATCGGGGATTTATAATGTATTTCATCCATAAATTTCTCTTCTAACCTCACACATTAGGGGGCATCTTTTATAACATCAATTTTCACCATTGAAGCATTGATGACTTTGTTGTCCAAGTTTTCCCTATCCTACTTGCAAACATATTTTGTCCATACCTCCTCTAGATTATCTAAAAAATAATATTTTGGGACTTCTGCATGCCCTAACAGTTAACATGTATACTCGAGTTTCTCATGGGAAAATTTTAGGGGCTAAATTGTGCCCATGGGCTAATTTTCCATGTCTTTTTCCCAAAAAAGGATTCCTCATTCTAAAAATGATTCACCCAAATTCTATATGATAAAAGTATTTTACCTTAAAAATAGTCAAACTATTATACAAACTATATAAAAATTATGAGCCATGAGGAAAAGGTAAAGATCCTTGAAGCAAAGTCATGTTGGATGAATCCCTCCTTTTCTGCAAGCCCTTGTATTCCCATTGCTTCTTTTTTCCTCAGACTTGGAAACCCTCGTTTCATCCATTTCCATGCATCTCCTTATCTCACCAAGAAATCTCCATAGATTCTCTTTGGGTATGTTTGTGCATTTGAGTCAGAGGTGCATCATATATGCAATAGCTTGGTTGGAGAGACCTAGAGTTTATTCAAGTAGTGGCACAACAGATGCAGGTAACAACTACCCCTCCAATATGTTGTTTGATAATTAAGATACTCTTTCCTTTGAATTATGGTATTCTTTATGTATATTCATTGTATTTGAATATCTTGTTATCTAGAATACTAGTTATTGCAAATATTTCTACTTTTGATCAAATTTACAAGAGTTAGTTATAAGACAACTATCTTCCTTTCTAGTCTTATGTTTGAAAGTCTTGTATTCTCATAAAGGAGAAATTGGGAAGGAGCATAAAATCTTCCATCCTTGGGATCTACATCAATCATTGGACTCCAAGTAATTCTTCTTTCCTTCTTTCCCAATAGTTAGTTATTTGATCAAAGTAGTTACATAATTTTCTATTTGTTTTCCTTGGAAATTGTTGGTCTTTAAGTGGTTAGTAACTCTTTATGGTTTACCCACAACCATAGCAGAATTTCCTCGCAAAAATAGTGGGTGGATAAACTTGAGCTAAATGTATTACTCGACAAGTCTTGTAATTAGGTTTTTTCATTTTCATTTCCATGGTTGAATTTGTTTTAAAAGGAAAATATAAAGGTCTTTTGTACTTCAATGTCACATAGTTTAGTATTTATACATACTGAAGTAAAAACATTGAAGGTCTTAAAGAAAAATTAAATTGGCCTTAGAAAATATGTTCTTTATCTAGACAACAAGAAATATAGAAAACATAGATTGATTATTTCTTCTATAAAACTAATATAAGAAGGGTAGATTATGTCCCCAGAACAATGAATGTCTCATTATAGATGAGATCATTAGAAAAATGAATGTCTCATTATAGATGAGATCATTAGAAAACTCAATATTTTGAAGATAATGCCATCTTCATCATGGATCAAATTATGGTAAAATCTTGATAATCTATGCATGAAGCTTAGTAACATTGAATAATCCACATTAGTTATGAACAATAAAAATTTATGTTATTATGACATCCCTTAGTTGCTCAACTTTAGGATCGTAGCTTATAGAGACAATTATAACTTAAAGGGAAATTCCAATTCCATAGTTTCTCTAAAATATCCATAGAGTATGTATTTTATATATTGTCATGTGGTGAATTGATCCATGTTGTTTGACTTAAACTCTACACTAAGAGGCCAAAACCTAGAACATCTCATAGTCAGTTACAATCAGGAATTTATGTACCACTCAAGTGAAAGATGCTAATTTTATTAAGAATAATCAAATGAAATTAATTGATAATCATTGTCATCTCAATTCTAGAAGAAAGCTAATGAGGAAGAAGGGATTATTAAGTCAAGAAATCAATTCCCGAAAATTATAGGTATAAATTTTTACAAGGTATAAAATATTAACACATTAGACCCTAAAGTGGAAAAATACATTAATATGAAAGACTTGAAACTCTATCTAATATTGAATATAACATAATGCAAAGAGGTTATAAAAAATAAACTAATCTAAAGGAATTACCTTGAAAAATAAAACATAGTAGATATAAAAGAACTACTAGTAATCATGACAAATTATATTTGGTCAAGAAGAATCTTAAAAGGAACTTGAATTATATACCTATCTATGTAATTACCTAGAGTTTCAATATCAAGTTGTATTGTACACTATCAACATGACTTTCAGAGTTCCCAAAACACCGCTTATCTCTTGAAGAGTAAAAGTCTAAAATCCAAAGTTTACCAAAAGATGGATATTTCACTTAAAAAGGGAGTCTTTACCATAAAGGAACTACCGTAAATATTTTTCTTTGTAGTAAGAAGACAATCCTAGTGACATGTCCAATTTTGGTGGAATCACAAGACATCAAAGAATATTCAATCATAGATGATTACATGTAAGAATCCTTTATCGCTATCTTTATCGAAATCGCTCATTAGTTGATTTTTTTTTTATCTAAGGTCTTTATAAGCTAAGGATTATAACAATGGGGTTAATGATATTGATTTTATGTTGGAAACCATAAAAGGAACAAATCATGAAACATATTCCTAAAATTACAATAATTCATCAAAATTACAACATATGAAGGGTCTAAGGGATTGACTACTATAGATATCTAGAAATGGATTAAACTTAATAATAACATGAATTGTTATCTTCTTGTTAATATGGTCTTTAGGTTTGGTTTTGATTTATAGAAAATTTTCACAAGAGATCAATGCTTTACTATGTCCAAATGCTAAGCACTCTTAATTTTTATTATAGTAATAATGGTTTAGGCAATAATTAACAACATGCACATAGAGGAGTGGGTACATCTGAGTTTGGTTTTCATGGTGGGGAATACATTGTGAGAATCACATTAATTGTAAAACTTATCCAGAGGAAATGGTAAATATTCTCAAGATTTTGGCTAAACTATATGATCCAGATGGATATTGGTGGCCACCCACCTGTTCCAAATTCCAACTGGCTTATCTTGACAATTTTCAGTTCAACATGTTTCTCTATAATGTGGACAATTCTTTGTAATTGTGGGTTCTTCTCTTATGGGGATGTCCTGAAGCCCTACATAGCATCCAGGTGGATGTTGGTGGGCACCCACCTGTTCCAACTAGCTTATTTTGGAAGTTTTCTTGTCAGTACATCTTTTTGTACTTCTAGGGCCATTTTGGGCCTCTAAATAATGTTTTTATTGGCTTTCCACACTCAAACCATAGACTGAGCTAGATATTTACAACATAATGTGTAGTTCTTCAAAATACCTTTTCAACGATCTATCACACTCCTAAAACATAGATCGTATGGAAAAGTTACGACACCAGGAAGTTAATGTACTATTTACCCCAACACGGCCCACATGACTTGGGCGTTTCATCTCCTAGGGTTAGTGTTATTGGATAAATCGATGAATGCGGACATACACTGATCTCCCTAGATCCACCTAGATATAGAACAAAACAAGACAATACATGGCACTTTCCCTAAGCCCAATCATTGAATTTACTATTAGATAAGAGATGCATGACATACCTTTGAATATCGCTTCCTTATGTCTTTGTTGTCCCTGATCCTCTCCGCTGCTCTTGTGATATCGATCTTGCAATGACACAAACCAACCAAAGTGAAAGAAACAATTGTATGTTCAATAAAACTTATACATGTGATCAAGGAGTCATGTAATAAAATGAGAATGATTTTATGGGAAAGAAGCATGCCGCTATATTATATTAAGTAAAAGTGGAAGATACAACCAAACAACCTTGATGTTGCAAGGTTCCCTTTCGGTGGTCATTTTCTCCAACACACACACTTTCTCCAAACTTGCATGAAGAGGATCCACAATAACTTGATGGGTAGATGAAGACCTCAAGCATCAATTGAGATAGAATCCCTCAAACAATTCTCAGCCTATTCCTTCATTAATTCCTTGCTTGATTTCTTGCTTAACCTTTTCCATGAGAAACCCATTCTTATATAGGATAAAGAGAGATGGTTAAAGATATCAGGATGGTCCCACCAAATCAGAGAAGCAGGTAGGATCCCAACCATACAAATGCCACCTCACATTCTAGAATATCCCTTCTATAACTTTCCTGAACTTCGACCTTTTCTTAGTCTTTCAACGCCTCTGCACCCTGGCTATAGTGCAGCCTGTGGAAACATTGCAAACCAATTTCATGTCAGTCTGCGGTGGTCGGGCATTTTCGCACTGTAACTTATGGCTGGCCTAAGGTGGCCTTCCATAAACAAGTTTTATAGAAGAGAGAGCTAGTCACTTTTCTCATGAAGAAAGGTTCTTTTGGAAGCCTGAACACATGTTGTAGAAACATCACCAGCGTGACTAAAATAATGTGTAACAGGTAGGTTTTTGGATTTCTAGGTTTTTTCCATTCATGTTTATCATAAAAAGGCCTTGAGAGCCTCATTGTAATAATCTTCTGCAAATGAGTGTAGTCATCACATCTCTTCTCATAGATAAAGTTGTCACCATTCTAGCGAGTCTTGCACTCTGTATTTTTACAATCTATGTACAATTCTCCCATTAATAAAAGTCATGTATTGTTTTATCTCTCTGTTTCTATCAATTTTCATGAGTATTTCATTGTAATATTTTTTCTTTCATTTTTTTCCAAACATAATCTGGATCAGTGGTACCAAAGTAGGTTGCTCTTGATCGTTTTTTTAGCACATGTCCCCGATGAGGCCCGAGCATAGCCAGTTGGGTCTCAGGCTTGTCTCACTTGAGGAAAATCACTCTCGCATGCCCAAGAAACCCTCGATGGTAGTAGAAAAGAAAAAAGGAGGCGCAAAAGATTCTATTAACATGTCTCTTGAGAAAGCTCTCACGCGACGGAAGGATGAAATGATGGAGAATTTCCCCACATCCTTCAATGCCTACCAATAGAAACAGGAGCATCTTTATCAAGCAACCACTTTGGAGGAACCTCTACCTTCAAGGTACAAGTTAATTTTGGTATTCCTATATTTGAAGGTCAAATAGATGAGTATGCCTTAGAAAAATGGTTAAATCTATTAGAAGGTTATTTCTTTGTTCAAAATTTTTTCGATGGGGAAACGATCACCTTCGCACTCCTCAAGGCTCTCACCCATGTCAAACATTGGTGGGAATATATGAGGTCGATCCCACTTGGGATTTTTTTGTGGATGTGGTTAAGGTACAATAATACCATGTTGATAACTATGAATACCAGTACATGAGATGGAGCACATTGTGACAAGAGAAGAGCCAAATAGTTTTGGAGTTCACAAATACTTTCCATAAATTGCACACCAAGCCAGGTAACAAAGACTCTGAGTGTCATATGGTTCTGAAATACCGTGGGGCTCTGCATAGGTACATCCAAACCGAAATGGATTTCCTAAGCATCTCATCATTGGGAGCTACCTATCGATATGTTGTCAAAATAGAGAAGAAATTTAGGCACCAGAACAAATGCGAATTTGAGTCTGCAAATCCATAACAACCAAAGCATGACAAAGATGACCCTAACCAATGGCCTCTAGACAACCATTCTGAGAAACAAGACAAGAAGGGTAAAGGAAATATGAAGAATGACACTGGGAAGTGGTGTGACTTCCAAAAAATCCCCTGGAACAACACCGATGAATGTCGCTCAAAATAGTCATTGGTGGTCAAGGTCAAAGACACAGAGACGAACCCTGATTCAGAATCCGATGCAGAAAATATTGAAAACAAACATATCATCGACATAGAGCCCACTGTTACTGTCGCGAACACAACAATTCAACCAAAAGAACCAATAGATCTTGAAGAGGGGGAGTGCCTCTTCCATTCACAGATGTGAGTGAAGGGGACCCTATTGCATTTCATTGTTGATAACGACAACCAAAATAACCTCATCTCAGTTTAGGTCATCAAACAATTGGGGTTGTCAAAAACACCACACCCGCATCCATACAACATCACGTGGCTTCACCAGGGATGTTATCTCTGTGTCAGCCAACAATGCCTCATGTCCTATGAAATCTATCCCTTCAAGGATGAGGTAGTATGTGATGTTTCCCCTCTTGATGTCCATGATGTTGTTTTGGGCCAACCATATATGTAGAAATGTCATGTTGTTTATGAGTGTATACCTCATAGTTTCATTATTAATTTGTGAGGTCAGCTCTATTGGATACGAGATATAGTTCTTACGATTGTTCCATCAAAACAATGGTGCAAGGTAATCTCTCATANGTCCAGTCCTTGTTAATTTAGACAGCCACAATCTTAAACTAATACGATGTAAAAACAGATCATAATCAAATATTAGATGGCAAAACAATAACAAAACGCAGAAGTTTGCGTGGTTTGCTCAACTTTGGGCTATGTCCACCAAGCATAGGTATCAGTACGGGTATACATGAATTTATAGCAATTTATACACACTTTACATAAGAAACTGAATATTAAATGCACTCCTATCCATATTCTAACTTAGTCTATTTAGTTGCAACCAACTTTGAATAATAAGAGGATTCAATTGTCACCAATTTCCAACAATCTCCACCTTGACAACAATTAACTTGATACCTCGTTCCTTCTTTTCTCCGCATTTCTCTTTTGTATGAACTTTTTCAAGATAAACTCTACCTTCATCGATGACCCGTCTTACAAAATGGTACTTAATAGGAATATGTTTAGTTTTACTCTGGTAGGATGGATTCTTGGCCAAGTGAATATCACTTTGACTATCACAAAGTAGCTTTACTTTGTCCTGCATCCTTCCAAACTCACCAAACAAACCTTTTAACCAAACTGCCTATTTGCAAGCATGTGAAGTAGCTATGTATTCTTCTTCTGTAGTGGATAAAGCAACAATGTTTTGTAGCTTTGACATCTAACTAATAGCTCCACCCGCAAGAGTAAAGACATATCATGAAGTTGACCTCCTCTTGTCCAAATCACCTAAAATCAGAATCAACAGATCCACAGACTAACTCACAACCACCATTAGAGGTGGTAGAGTATTCATGTGTGCCCCTTAGATACCGAAGCACCCATTTCATTGTTGCCTAGTTCTCTTTACTTGGATTTGTCATATATTTGCTAACAACCCCAACTACATGTGAATGGTCTTGTACTAACCATCGCATACATTAAACTTCCTACTGCATTAGTATAATCTATTCGAGACATATGTTCATTTTCTTCTTTTGTGCTAGGACATAAACTTGAAGAAATCTTAAAATGGGAAGTTAAAGGTACAAAAACCAGTTTCACATTGTTCATACCAAACCTCAAAAGTATTTTCTAGACATACTTTTGTTGTGACAACCAAATCTTACCATTCCTCCTATCTCTGAATATCTCCATGCCCAAAATCTATTTTGTTGCTCCTAGATCTTTCATATCAAAAGTCATCAGTTGTGATTTTTCTTGCTAAAAGCATATCATCAACATACAATACTAAGATAATGAATATGCCATTGTTAAATTTCTTAAAGTAAACAATGACCATACTCACTCCTTGTATAATTTTGGCTCATCATGAAAGAGTAAAATTTAGTGTACCATTGTTTGGGCAACTGCCTCAAACCATACAATGATTTCTTGAACCTGTAAACAAATTTCTTGTTGTGATTCTAAATGAACACTTCAGGTTTTTCCATGTAAATATCCTCATCCAAATCCCCATGTAAGAAAATAATCTTAACATCTAGCTGCTCCAACTCCAAATCAAGTAATGCAACCATTGCTAACACACTTCGAATTGAAACGATCTTAACAACTGGTGAAAAAATATCATGAAATTCAATTCCTTCTTTCTGAGAATATCCTTTCGCAACCATCCTTGCTTTGTACCTTTCTACCTTATCATCAACACCCTTCTTCATCTTGTAGACCCACTTGCAACCTACAGTTTTCTTGTTTCTTAGATATTTTATCAGGTCCCATGTAGCATTCTTCGCTAAAGCATTTGTTTCATCCTTCATTGCTTCATTCCATTTTTCACTATTAGAACCCTCCACAACTTCTTGATAGCATGAAGGTTCATCATCATTAGTACTTAAATAAACTGATGAAACAAAATCATCATACCTTCTTGGAGGAACTCTGACCCGTGTAGACCTCCTTAGGGAAGTTTGTGGTTTATCCACAATATGTTGAATGTCATTATCAACCATGTTTTCTTATGTAGAAACCTCTTCATGAGAATCTTCAAAAACTTGTTCATGTTCACTTTCATCTACAGTTGAATGAGTTTCAAACTGAATTTGTTGATATTTCAGTACTTCTACATGTTTCATTTGAATATATGCTTCTGATTTGATGAGAGATGATTCATCAAATATTACATCTTTTTTAATGGTGATCTTGTGGGAAGTAGGATCCCACAACATGTACCCCTTAATACCATCACCATACCCAATAAAGATAATCCATTTTTTTTATCTAATTTAGAACGCCCGATGTTTCGGAATTAGAGCATAGGCTTCACAAACAAAAAAATTAAGATTAGAATAATTACAAGGGTGACCTATTCATACCTCTTTTGGAATCTTGCACTCTATTGTTGTAGATGGTGATCGATTCACCATATAACAAGTTGTAGTTACTACATTTTCCCACAGTTCCTGCTGCAAGTTGGCGTTACTAAGCATACTCCTTGCTTTCTCTAAAAGAGTCATGTTCATGCGTTCAACAACTCTGTTTTGTTGAGTATAAGTAGTGGTTTTATGCCTATAAATCCCAAACTCCTTGCAATAGTTATCAAATTCCATTGACGTAAATTCACCACCATTATCAGTTCTTAAACATGTAATGGACCTACCAGTGCTCTTTTCCACTAAATCTCTAAACTGCTTGAAAACTATAAATACATCATCCTTTCTCTTCAACATATAGATCTTCACCTTCCTAGAGAAATCATCTATAAAAGTAAAAAAATATGATGATCCTCCATACGAAATAGTAGGGGATAGTCCCCAAACATCAGAATGGATATAATTAAGGATTCCCTCACTGGTGTGTCTTCTGGTTTTAAATCTCTACCTATTCTGTTTCCCATAAATATAATGCTTGCATAAATCTAACTTTAAAGATTTTAGACTAGGAAGTAACTTGCTATCAGATAATACCTTTAATCCTCTTTCGCTCATATGGCCCAACCTTTGATGCCACACACTAATAGAATCATTGTCATTCTTAGATACAATTGTCGCATGATCTAACTCGGTTCTTCCTTCTAACAGAAACATGTTTCCAACCTTCTTTGCTTTCATAACCAGTAGGATTCCTTTGTAGACCTTCATAACTCTACCTTGAACAATACTTTTATATCCTCTAGTATCTAAGACTCCCAAAGAGATTAGGTTCTTCCTAAGCTCAAGTATATGTCTCACATCAGTTAGTATCTTAATAGATCCATCAAACATCTTAATTCAAATGCTACCAATTCCCACAACTTTACATGATGTATCATTTCCCATGTAAACAATTCCATCATCTATAGACTCGTAAGTATTAAACTAGTTTCTATGAAGACACATGTGATTTGAAGCACCAGAATCTAATAGCCAATGTTGATCATGATGTGAAACAATACTAACTATTAAAAATTCATCAACCATACCTGAACTAGCTGTTGAACTTGTCTCAACTGTATTTGATTCCTTCGTCTCCTTTGTAGTCTTGTTGTCGTTCCCAACATTCCTTCTTCAGGTGTCCAAATTTGCCACAAAACTAGCACTTAAGCTTGTTCTTGTTTCCCTTCGACTTTGACCGAGATAAATCCCTCTGAACATGTCCTCTTTATTTAGGTCTTCCTCCGACCACCATTGCCTCAGATGTAGAGGTTTCTAAATTGGATTTATTCCTTGTTTCGTCAGACAATAAATCTCCAACAAGAACATCAAACTCAATACTTTCTATTGAATTGGAACTAATAGAGGTAACAAAGTGATCCCATGACTCGGGCAAAGAACACAATAATGTAATCGCCTTGTCTTGAGATTCAAATTTCACTCCCATGCTAGTCAACTGGACTAAAAGGGTATTAAAAGTATTTAAATGATCAGTTATTTTTGTACCTTCCTTCATGTGCAAACTGTACAATTGTCTTTTCAAGAAGATCTTGTTCATCAAGTATTTCATCATATACAAGATTTCCATATTCGTCTAAAAACCGGTTGTTGTCTTCTTCATAACAATGTTGGACATAAGATCATCGGCCAAACACACACATATGGCACTCAGTGCTCTCGCATCGATCTCTTCCCACTCTTCATCTGAAATGGTCACAGGTTTCTTTGACTTTCCCAAAAGCGCCTTCACCATGCCTTGTTGCATGAGAAAATCATGTATCTTGACCTTCGAGATCTCAAAAAAAATTTTCCATTGAACTTCTCAATTTCAAATTTAGCACTCTGAGTTTTCACCATTTCAAACGTTCTCAGATTTCTCGGCCTCTGTTGCTTCAAGTATTACATCCACTTTTTAATCCGCTCCTTCAATATCCTTGGGCAGTCCTCATCTATACATGGACATGCATTGCAAAGATGCTACATGTGATCGATCTTGAGCCCACAATGAGAACCGGTGCATAAGGAAATTGAGAAGAACGTGCCCCCAACAAGAGAACCAGTGCACCCCTTACAGTTATAGGCTAGCATTGATTTCGGATCTTGAGAAAAATGTAACTGTAGAAGAGAATCAACGCTCCCTTCCTCCGGAGACTCTAGCCCTGATTTATTAACATCACTCCCCATGCACTGACCAGACGAATGTTGATGTGAAAAGAGGCCTCCCAGTGTTACAGATGGAGTTGGCGATTTGAATGCATGTTGGGGATGCATACAATGAATGAATGAATAGTCAATTGGCAATTACTACATGGTCTCTGGTTGAAGGACCAATGCGCACACTCGGACCCAATTTTAGCTTTTTGATCAGAACCCTGGATTTACCGGCTATGTAAACTGCTTTGAGAAATTTCCTTTCTTGCAAATCTATGGCCCATTTCTTGCATTTGTCTACTAATGCGGCACTGCATCAATGCTCCTCTAAAAAACAACATGCCTCGGATTCCCTGCATGCTATTGCATTTTATGTGGCCTCTGACTGCCTCTGATACCAACTGTTAATTTAAACAACCACAATCTTAATATAATACCCATAAAAAATAGATCATAATCAAATATCAGATGGAAAAACAATAACAAAATGCAGAAGTTTACATGGCTCACCCAAATTTGGGCTACGCCCACCAAGTAGAGGTATGAGTTTTATTATTGTTCATAGCATGAAGATTAAAAAAAGGCTCACTCCACTCATTTCTCTATAGCCTCTATGGGCATACATGAATTTATATCAATTTATACACAATTTACATAAGAAATTGAATATTAAATGCACTCATATCCATATTCTAACTTAGTCTATTTAGTTGAAACCAATGTTGAATAATAGAAGGAATTCTTTGTCATCAATTTCCAACAGTCCCAACTGTTAATTGTTCTATACTATTGACTCTTATCCATCAAGGAAATCCACAACCCTCCTCCTAGAGATGTTGGTAATGAAAAATTGCCAAATATAGATTTACTCTCTACCTATGGTATGCCTAATAGATCGATGGTTGTTCCTCTATTGTTAGGAATATCATGAAAACATTATCTCTGGTACCCAACATACACACGCCTGGGTATGGTTCCTAAATGAATCCATGACTTGTTTGATGTCCACAACGTTCCTTTCTCTAGTGGCCAATGTACCCACATTTGGTTATTGTGGTTTGATGCTCCATTGACTTGCTATCTTCCCTCATGTTATTCTTTTTTTCCAAGATATGTGTGTGCAACCCTAGTGTGAGGAGATCTCCCCACACATTTCTTCTTCGTTATTCAATCTCTCCATGTGTAACCCTAGCATGAGGAGAAACCCCATCGCTAGTATTATTTGTTGTCAACCTTTTTAGCGTGAACCCTAGCAAGAAAAGTGACTATACTATGTTTATCTACTAGAAATAATGTGTACTCCTTTGTCTAAAATTTCCTAATGTTGTGTGTATCAAAATGAACATTCTCATGCTCCTGACCTAGTACAGGGTGTTATGGAATCTTCCTTTTATGTACATTTGTCTTGCTCCAATATTCACTTGTAACGGTCTACAAACTATTCTAAGCATCCTCAAAGAATGCTAGCATATATCCTCTAATGTTGACACATATCATGATCGGTTTCGAAACCATAGGTGATTCAGGTAATAATGTGTCTGTGCGGAGAGTTGGTCATACTGAACATAATCGTTGGGGTTTGAGTGAATGATCAACTTAGGTGTATGGGTAGTTCCACCACCTCCTTTGATCAAAATATTCCATTGGTACATGGAGTCAGTTTACAACATATACATCAGATAATATTATTTACTTTAGGATCGATTTCAAGGAAGTGGTTGGGCTATGAGCCTCCCATTTACAGATCATCAATGGTAGATTCCCTTGCTATTGATAGTGGGAATACATCAATGTCCCTTGATTGATAGATTATTCCAAGTGTTTGACATCAACTCATTTATTCTCTCTTGTTAGAATGTATTAGGTACCTTGACACCTATTATCAATGGGTTGTCTCATGTTTGTTAACAATATACATCAATGACTAGTAATCGAATGGTGTCTCATTGGGTTCGACTCCAACACATCTATTCACATAGTGTATACTTGTACCATGACAATTGATTTGAAAACCTGGTGAATGTAGTAGAATCATCTCTTTTGTCTTATTTCCCAAGTTGTGTTGGATAATACCACGTCCACTCATGAAAGTGGTACATGTGAAGGATCAGTTATTAATCTCATGTTTCCATATATCCTTCATTGGTTTTGAGACATAGATTCATTGTGTATCTCTTTCAAGTCTATGATCTCTTTTGACATGGATCCATTGTTTATCTCTTTTGTGGCCATGATCATTGATTTTATGTATACCTTTTTCATGGATCTGTGGTGTACTTGATTTGGTAGCCATGATTTTCATCACAACTAAGCATGGGTATTCCTGCCTCAGGAATAGAGTATTCTTACATGATTTTTGTTGTTGGTTTGGTTATTCTTATATCGGATTCTGATGACCTTCACCCTAGATTATTTTTTCTTTAGATCGGGGATTTATAATGTATTTCATCCATAAATTTCTCTTCTAACCTCACACATTAGGGGGCATCTTTTATAACATCAATTTTCACCATTGAAGCATTGATGACTTTGTTGTCCAAGTTTTCCCTATCCTACTTGCAAACATATTTTGTCCATACCTCCTCTAGATTATCTAAAAAATAATATTTTGGGACTTCTGCATGCCCTAACAGTTAACATGTATACTCGAGTTTCTCATGGGAAAATTTTAGGGGCTAAATTGTGCCCATGGGCTAATTTTCCATGTCTTTTTCCCAAAAAAGGATTCCTCATTCTAAAAATGATTCACCCAAATTCTATATGATAAAAGTATTTTACCTTAAAAATAGTCAAACTATTATACAAACTATATAAAAATTATGAGCCATGAGGAAAAGGTAAAGATCCTTGAAGCAAAGTCATGTTGGATGAATCCCTCCTTTTCTGCAAGCCCTTGTATTCCCATTGCTTCTTTTTTCCTCAGACTTGGAAACCCTCGTTTCATCCATTTCCATGCATCTCCTTATCTCACCAAGAAATCTCCATAGATTCTCTTTGGGTATGTTTGTGCATTTGAGTCAGAGGTGCATCATATATGCAATAGCTTGGTTGGAGAGACCTAGAGTTTATTCAAGTAGTGGCACAACAGATGCAGGTAACAACTACCCCTCCAATATGTTGTTTGATAATTAAGATACTCTTTCCTTTGAATTATGGTATTCTTTATGTATATTCATTGTATTTGAATATCTTGTTATCTAGAATACTAGTTATTGCAAATATTTCTACTTTTGATCAAATTTACAAGAGTTAGTTATAAGACAACTATCTTCCTTTCTAGTCTTATGTTTGAAAGTCTTGTATTCTCATAAAGGAGAAATTGGGAAGGAGCATAAAATCTTCCATCCTTGGGATCTACATCAATCATTGGACTCCAAGTAATTCTTCTTTCCTTCTTTCCCAATAGTTAGTTATTTGATCAAAGTAGTTACATAATTTTCTATTTGTTTTCCTTGGAAATTGTTGGTCTTTAAGTGGTTAGTAACTCTTTATGGTTTACCCACAACCATAGCAGAATTTCCTCGCAAAAATAGTGGGTGGATAAACTTGAGCTAAATGTATTACTCGACAAGTCTTGTAATTAGGTTTTTTCATTTTCATTTCCATGGTTGAATTTGTTTTAAAAGGAAAATATAAAGGTCTTTTGTACTTCAATGTCACATAGTTTAGTATTTATACATACTGAAGTAAAAACATTGAAGGTCTTAAAGAAAAATTAAATTGGCCTTAGAAAATATGTTCTTTATCTAGACAACAAGAAATATAGAAAACATAGATTGATTATTTCTTCTATAAAACTAATATAAGAAGGGTAGATTATGTCCCCAGAACAATGAATGTCTCATTATAGATGAGATCATTAGAAAAATGAATGTCTCATTATAGATGAGATCATTAGAAAACTCAATATTTTGAAGATAATGCCATCTTCATCATGGATCAAATTATGGTAAAATCTTGATAATCTATGCATGAAGCTTAGTAACATTGAATAATCCACATTAGTTATGAACAATAAAAATTTATGTTATTATGACATCCCTTAGTTGCTCAACTTTAGGATCGTAGCTTATAGAGACAATTATAACTTAAAGGGAAATTCCAATTCCATAGTTTCTCTAAAATATCCATAGAGTATGTATTTTATATATTGTCATGTGGTGAATTGATCCATGTTGTTTGACTTAAACTCTACACTAAGAGGCCAAAACCTAGAACATCTCATAGTCAGTTACAATCAGGAATTTATGTACCACTCAAGTGAAAGATGCTAATTTTATTAAGAATAATCAAATGAAATTAATTGATAATCATTGTCATCTCAATTCTAGAAGAAAGCTAATGAGGAAGAAGGGATTATTAAGTCAAGAAATCAATTCCCGAAAATTATAGGTATAAATTTTTACAAGGTATAAAATATTAACACATTAGACCCTAAAGTGGAAAAATACATTAATATGAAAGACTTGAAACTCTATCTAATATTGAATATAACATAATGCAAAGAGGTTATAAAAAATAAACTAATCTAAAGGAATTACCTTGAAAAATAAAACATAGTAGATATAAAAGAACTACTAGTAATCATGACAAATTATATTTGGTCAAGAAGAATCTTAAAAGGAACTTGAATTATATACCTATCTATGTAATTACCTAGAGTTTCAATATCAAGTTGTATTGTACACTATCAACATGACTTTCAGAGTTCCCAAAACACCGCTTATCTCTTGAAGAGTAAAAGTCTAAAATCCAAAGTTTACCAAAAGATGGATATTTCACTTAAAAAGGGAGTCTTTACCATAAAGGAACTACCGTAAATATTTTTCTTTGTAGTAAGAAGACAATCCTAGTGACATGTCCAATTTTGGTGGAATCACAAGACATCAAAGAATATTCAATCATAGATGATTACATGTAAGAATCCTTTATCGCTATCTTTATCGAAATCGCTCATTAGTTGATTTTTTTTTTATCTAAGGTCTTTATAAGCTAAGGATTATAACAATGGGGTTAATGATATTGATTTTATGTTGGAAACCATAAAAGGAACAAATCATGAAACATATTCCTAAAATTACAATAATTCATCAAAATTACAACATATGAAGGGTCTAAGGGATTGACTACTATAGATATCTAGAAATGGATTAAACTTAATAATAACATGAATTGTTATCTTCTTGTTAATATGGTCTTTAGGTTTGGTTTTGATTTATAGAAAATTTTCACAAGAGATCAATGCTTTACTATGTCCAAATGCTAAGCACTCTTAATTTTTATTATAGTAATAATGGTTTAGGCAATAATTAACAACATGCACATAGAGGAGTGGGTACATCTGAGTTTGGTTTTCATGGTGGGGAATACATTGTGAGAATCACATTAATTGTAAAACTTATCCAGAGGAAATGGTAAATATTCTCAAGATTTTGGCTAAACTATATGATCCAGATGGATATTGGTGGCCACCCACCTGTTCCAAATTCCAACTGGCTTATCTTGACAATTTTCAGTTCAACATGTTTCTCTATAATGTGGACAATTCTTTGTAATTGTGGGTTCTTCTCTTATGGGGATGTCCTGAAGCCCTACATAGCATCCAGGTGGATGTTGGTGGGCACCCACCTGTTCCAACTAGCTTATTTTGGAAGTTTTCTTGTCAGTACATCTTTTTGTACTTCTAGGGCCATTTTGGGCCTCTAAATAATGTTTTTATTGGCTTTCCACACTCAAACCATAGACTGAGCTAGATATTTACAACATAATGTGTAGTTCTTCAAAATACCTTTTCAACGATCTATCACACTCCTAAAACATAGATCGTATGGAAAAGTTACGACACCAGGAAGTTAATGTACTATTTACCCCAACACGGCCCACATGACTTGGGCGTTTCATCTCCTAGGGTTAGTGTTATTGGATAAATCGATGAATGCGGACATACACTGATCTCCCTAGATCCACCTAGATATAGAACAAAACAAGACAATACATGGCACTTTCCCTAAGCCCAATCATTGAATTTACTATTAGATAAGAGATGCATGACATACCTTTGAATATCGCTTCCTTATGTCTTTGTTGTCCCTGATCCTCTCCGCTGCTCTTGTGATATCGATCTTGCAATGACACAAACCAACCAAAGTGAAAGAAACAATTGTATGTTCAATAAAACTTATACATGTGATCAAGGAGTCATGTAATAAAATGAGAATGATTTTATGGGAAAGAAGCATGCCGCTATATTATATTAAGTAAAAGTGGAAGATACAACCAAACAACCTTGATGTTGCAAGGTTCCCTTTCGGTGGTCATTTTCTCCAACACACACACTTTCTCCAAACTTGCATGAAGAGGATCCACAATAACTTGATGGGTAGATGAAGACCTCAAGCATCAATTGAGATAGAATCCCTCAAACAATTCTCAGCCTATTCCTTCATTAATTCCTTGCTTGATTTCTTGCTTAACCTTTTCCATGAGAAACCCATTCTTATATAGGATAAAGAGAGATGGTTAAAGATATCAGGATGGTCCCACCAAATCAGAGAAGCAGGTAGGATCCCAACCATACAAATGCCACCTCACATTCTAGAATATCCCTTCTATAACTTTCCTGAACTTCGACCTTTTCTTAGTCTTTCAACGCCTCTGCACCCTGGCTATAGTGCAGCCTGTGGAAACATTGCAAACCAATTTCATGTCAGTCTGCGGTGGTCGGGCATTTTCGCACTGTAACTTATGGCTGGCCTAAGGTGGCCTTCCATAAACAAGTTTTATAGAAGAGAGAGCTAGTCACTTTTCTCATGAAGAAAGGTTCTTTTGGAAGCCTGAACACATGTTGTAGAAACATCACCAGCGTGACTAAAATAATGTGTAACAGGTAGGTTTTTGGATTTCTAGGTTTTTTCCATTCATGTTTATCATAAAAAGGCCTTGAGAGCCTCATTGTAATAATCTTCTGCAAATGAGTGTAGTCATCACATCTCTTCTCATAGATAAAGTTGTCACCATTCTAGCGAGTCTTGCACTCTGTATTTTTACAATCTATGTACAATTCTCCCATTAATAAAAGTCATGTATTGTTTTATCTCTCTGTTTCTATCAATTTTCATGAGTATTTCATTGTAATATTTTTTCTTTCATTTTTTTCCAAACATAATCTGGATCAGTGGTACCAAAGTAGGTTGCTCTTGATCGTTTTTTTAGCACATGTCCCCGATGAGGCCCGAGCATAGCCAGTTGGGTCTCAGGCTTGTCTCACTTGAGGAAAATCACTCTCGCATGCCCAAGAAACCCTCGATGGTAGTAGAAAAGAAAAAAGGAGGCGCAAAAGATTCTATTAACATGTCTCTTGAGAAAGCTCTCACGCGACGGAAGGATGAAATGATGGAGAATTTCCCCACATCCTTCAATGCCTACCAATAGAAACAGGAGCATCTTTATCAAGCAACCACTTTGGAGGAACCTCTACCTTCAAGGTACAAGTTAATTTTGGTATTCCTATATTTGAAGGTCAAATAGATGAGTATGCCTTAGAAAAATGGTTAAATCTATTAGAAGGTTATTTCTTTGTTCAAAATTTTTTCGATGGGGAAACGATCACCTTCGCACTCCTCAAGGCTCTCACCCATGTCAAACATTGGTGGGAATATATGAGGTCGATCCCACTTGGGATTTTTTTGTGGATGTGGTTAAGGTACAATAATACCATGTTGATAACTATGAATACCAGTACATGAGATGGAGCACATTGTGACAAGAGAAGAGCCAAATAGTTTTGGAGTTCACAAATACTTTCCATAAATTGCACACCAAGCCAGGTAACAAAGACTCTGAGTGTCATATGGTTCTGAAATACCGTGGGGCTCTGCATAGGTACATCCAAACCGAAATGGATTTCCTAAGCATCTCATCATTGGGAGCTACCTATCGATATGTTGTCAAAATAGAGAAGAAATTTAGGCACCAGAACAAATGCGAATTTGAGTCTGCAAATCCATAACAACCAAAGCATGACAAAGATGACCCTAACCAATGGCCTCTAGACAACCATTCTGAGAAACAAGACAAGAAGGGTAAAGGAAATATGAAGAATGACACTGGGAAGTGGTGTGACTTCCAAAAAATCCCCTGGAACAACACCGATGAATGTCGCTCAAAATAGTCATTGGTGGTCAAGGTCAAAGACACAGAGACGAACCCTGATTCAGAATCCGATGCAGAAAATATTGAAAACAAACATATCATCGACATAGAGCCCACTGTTACTGTCGCGAACACAACAATTCAACCAAAAGAACCAATAGATCTTGAAGAGGGGGAGTGCCTCTTCCATTCACAGATGTGAGTGAAGGGGACCCTATTGCATTTCATTGTTGATAACGACAACCAAAATAACCTCATCTCAGTTTAGGTCATCAAACAATTGGGGTTGTCAAAAACACCACACCCGCATCCATACAACATCACGTGGCTTCACCAGGGATGTTATCTCTGTGTCAGCCAACAATGCCTCATGTCCTATGAAATCTATCCCTTCAAGGATGAGGTAGTATGTGATGTTTCCCCTCTTGATGTCCATGATGTTGTTTTGGGCCAACCATATATGTAGAAATGTCATGTTGTTTATGAGTGTATACCTCATAGTTTCATTATTAATTTGTGAGGTCAGCTCTATTGGATACGAGATATAGTTCTTACGA
>JZKD02S1672889.1:0-10394 GCA_000966675.3 Picea glauca
TCTTAATAAGTTTAGCCAGTAGTCCATGCCATCACCAGCCTCGAGATCAGTTCTACAGAGGTTAATGGTATTTTTGCTTAAATGATTTGAATCCATGGCAGGACTCATGTTATCCAGGTGATCAAGAAACCAATCAACTTCTGCCCCATCAAGTTGCTGCACGAGAGAATCAACTCGCAGGTTCATTGAGCTCTTTAAGCTCTCCTCGCTTATTACTATTTCTCCGTCACAGTCTGACCTCATGCCCTGAGAGGAACTGGTGACCATTTCCGCTTTATCATCCTGACTAATTGCAGGCACCCCTGCTGGGTCTTCGAAATTATTTCGATCATTACCGATAAATATTTGCAGATCTCTTGATAAAGGCTGGCATTGAAGCTCATCCAAGGTATTAATCGATAGACGACTGTGATCAATTTCCAGTTCTAGAGAATCAATACAGTCAGAATGAAGCACATCTAAAATTGAATCAGTGCTGGTACTCTGATCATCTATAGTACTCCTACACATGTTGTAGGAAGATGAGATCATGTCTTCAGAGAGTTCTGGCAAAACATAAACCGGATCACAGATCTCCCATGCTGATGGCGCTCTTGCGTCCGAATTACAAAGTATTTGCGAACTTAGTGGATTCGAACCGTGGTATGCCATTTTTGCTGTCGATGAATCCAGTGAGGACGAAGGCGCTGGCTGTGCGTGGACTGCAACCGACTCGGCTTCGGCTTCGGCTTCGGCTTTCATACGCGCGAGACGCTTCTTCAAATGGGTGTTCCACACATTCTTGATCTCATTGTCTGTTCTTCCTGGCAGGTGCGAAGCAATAGTAGACCATCTACATCATAACAAAAGAAAAATATAATCAAATAATTGCACGAGTGAGCAATTGCAATGGCAGATTAAAAACATAAGGTCAACCACATACTGTAGGGAGTTATTTAATCCTATAACTGTAATAAATGAGATGATATAAAAGTTATGGGGATTTGTCTCGATTTTAGTTTGGATGGATTTTTTTTTTTAAATTGAGTTAATTTAGAAATAGGAAAAAAATTTAAACATTACTCTGCTCAGATTATGAGTGAATTCTATCAATCAAATATTGAAAATTCATAAAATTTTAAACTCACCTGTTCCCTATAAGCTGATTCAGTTTGATGATATGATCTTCCTCTTCAGGACTAAAATTCCCGCGTTTGATGTCAGGTTTCAGGTAGTTCGTCCACCGCAGGCGACAACTCTTTCCACAACGCAGAAGCCCTGCAACATTAAAGAACCCTAATTAGATTTACAGGCCGATTTCATTCATTCACGCAATCCTGATATTCATTGCCAATAGATCTATTATAGTGACCTGCTTGCTTGGGCAGTGCACGCCAGTTCTCGTGGCCATGTTTGTTAATGTAAGAAACGAGTATTTGATCCTCGTCTAGAGTCCAGGGGCCCTTCTTTACTCCCATTTTATCACAGCAAGGAGCTCGACCCATGGTGCCCTGTTCTTCTGAAGGTAGACAGGTATTATTGGGTATCTAATGATGCTGGAAGGTTGAGTGATCCTTCCTTACATAGCACTCCACACTCCTCCTTATATAAAGAAACCACGGCGGCGGAATTGTTGAAGAAATTGAAATGTTCGACTAGTGGAAAGTGGCAAGGGCCAGATTCGGAGCTCCTGCACACGATTTTCTCATTTCGGAGAGATCAGTCAAGCCTTGACTATGGCCGCACAACACGAGCGTGACGGCGATAGGATAATCTTGCAAAAGCGACTCGGTCATATCTGCCGAGGAATGAAGGGCGGCCGTAATAAGATATCCCCGATTCAACAGTACGGATTTTAATTAAAGTAAATTAATAAGGTAGAGGGTTTTGGGCAACTTTCACACATCTAGACATTTAAAAGTATGCGAAAGTACTTGTCTGATGCTACAAACATAAAAAGGTTAAATTGAGTCGATTGGATGTCGAAATGTGGACGATTGGATGGTCGATTTATAGCCAACTAGTATTCAACCGATGGTTGGAACCAACGACATAATCATGAGAATAATGAGATCACAACCAATCATCTTCATGGATCATGGATCTGTAACTATTTTGGCTGCCATGAATTAGGGTTTTACATGTAGAAAATGCCTATAAATATGGCATTATGTATTATTGTCTATGTTACTTGGTAGAGAGAGTCATGAGTGTGTAATGATCATGAAGATGAAGCCAAAATGGTTGTAGAGTTGTTCTTGTAACTAAGCAAGGGAGTAGGATGATGAATTGGTCTTAGATGTAGACCAAAGTTAGTCATGTAACTCTTTATTCGGTGAATGAAAAAGACAATATTGGAGAAGAATTCACTCAAGCATTGTTAGTTTTCCTGGTTAAGGGTTTCCAGAGTGAATCTATGTGTACTGTATGTGATTAACATTGTTTACTTTCTGTTTTAATTATGTCTTTTCTCTCCTATTAGGTTTAGTTTCACTATACGGTTTGGTTAGATGGGAGTCTCAATTTCCTCTTAGGGAAAGTTGCAACTTGCTTCCTTGAGCCATACAGGGACACATGGAAAATTAACCCTAGGGGGCTTAAAAACCAAACAGAGAAATGTTTTTTAGTTCCATAAATTCATTCAAACATGTTTGAGTAAGGAATAAACGAGTATCCTATCCGTATGCCCCTAGAGTAGGGTTTTCAAATTTTGATCCCTAAATACAAACGAGAAAAACCCTATTTTTTGAAATCATCAAATAAAATAATATTTTTGGCATTATGTCTTTTCTCTCCTGTTAGGTTTAGTTTCACTATACTATTTGGTTAGATGGGAGTCCCAATCTTCTCTTAGGGAAAGTTGCAACTTGCTTCCTTGAGCCATACAGGGACACATGGAAAATTGTCCCCAAGGGCTTAAAAACCAAACAGAGAAATGTTTTTGAGTTCCATAAATTCATTCAAACATGTTTGAATAAGGAATAAATGAGTATCCTATCCATATGCCCCTAGAGTAGGGTTTTCAAATTTTGATCCCTAAATACAAACTTCTATAACTGAGAAAAACCTTATTTTTTGAAATCATCAAATAAAATAATATTTTTGGCATGGACTGATAAGAGAGGGGTACTCTTAGTTGTAATCCAATGTCATTATTCCAACGTATTAATGGTTCATTGATCCAAGTAACATTTTTATTTTTATGGCAAGTTGCAACTCACTTCCTAGAGTCATTCAATGACACATGGTGAATTAGTCTGAAGGCCATAGAAACCAAGGATGAGAAGCTTTTTTCAATGAAATAAGTAACTACAACTTTGTTTGAGAAAAGATTACATGAGTACACTATCCACACATTCCTATGGGTTTTTTTTTTAAATTCAACCACTAAATACAAAAAATTTCATTCATCTTACTGAAATTAAATGAATCAATGGATACTTGCATACAAATTTCAAATTCTCTATATTTCTCAATTTCAACCTAATTTGTAAAGGTCATCTATAACAATGACCACACTATGTAATAACATCTAATTAAAACTCAAAACACATCCCAAATCACAATAATAATAATAATGTGATTTGACACCATGAGAAAGGCTCCATGTTGCAATCCTAGTTATGTTAATTTTTAAGCACATAAATTTAATGACACACTTTTTAAGCACATAAATTTAATGAAGTGTGTCAACAATTTATAGTGTGCATCTGAATTTGATTTGCATTATAAGTATTGTAGGTTACATAGAATGAAAGAGAGTTAGAGTTAGTCCTCTCATTTGAATGAGAAATCACTATGTAATATAACTTAAATTATAATAATTAAAAGGAAAAAATATTTATAAATTAAGCGAAAATTTTAATTCATAAATAAACTTTTTTAAGCACATAAATTTAATGAAGTGTGTCAACAATTCACATTGTGCATTTGAATTTGATGTGCATTATAAGTATTGTAGGTTACATAGATTGAAAGAGAGTTTAGAGTTAGTCCAATCTATTAAGGGTAAGGTAAAATCTTATTTGAATGAAAAACCATTATGTAATATAACTTAAATTATAATAATTAAAAGGAAAAAGTATTTATGAATTAAAGGAAAATTTTAATTCATAAATAAACAAAATTAAGGAAAAGTTTTAATTCATAAAAACTTCAAAAAACCTTGTGCATAATCATAACACATATATACTATTCACCATCTCAGAAAACAATTTTGTAATATCCAATCTAATTTTGGATATGAAAACCTCTTTAGTGGTTCAAAAATAGTTTATTTACAGTGCTTTTAAGTCCTTAGTTTATTTACACTTCTTTTAAGTCATTTATATAGACTTGAAAGATTATATCTTAATATTTGAAAATCAATCTACCCATATAGCATATTCCATATTCTAATGACAACCAAACCCTAATTGAAAGAATAGTAAAAAAGGTGGTAAAATGGATACATAGAAATATACCCATATGGCATATTCTAATGACAACCAAACCCTAATTGAACTTGAGTAGTAAAAAAGGTGGTAAAATGGATGCATAGATACAACACATGCTTAGATAGATACATCACATTGCAAAATTCAAAGTTTGTAGCTTTCTCAAGCTTGACGTTGCTTTGATTAGAGAAGGGAAGACATGTTACATAGACAAGCTTGAAGCTCATTAAAAATTAAATGTGTCTTATAAGTGATCTTTCTTACTTAGTATGAAATATACTCATAAGATATATAACATTACAAAATCCAATGAAAATGAAGAAAAAAACTTCAACTACCTAAGAATTGAGTAATTTTCTTATATCGAAAAGCAAACAAGATTTAAGTCTCATTTGTATTTTTGTTTGATTTTATTTTTATTTGATTAGAGAAAGTCACATGTTTCATATAAAATCTTGGAACATGCCACTCAAGTTTGGTGTGACTTAAAAAAATCTTGAAACACTCAAGAAACTTCTCCCAATGGCTAGTTTGACTTTATTTTTATTTGATTATAGAAAGTCACATGTTTCATATAAAATCTTGGAACATGCTACTCAAGTTTGATGTGACTTAAAAAAATCTTGAAACACTATTCGTAACGTGCTAGAAAAAGTAATTATCCAAATCGATAGAAAACGTGTATGGCAGTGACAATCCTATACAATATACATTGTGATTTGACCTCATAAAAAATACCAAGATTCTAGACTGAACCTCTACGAAATTCGTAAAACATGTTCATCATCGTCCTATTTTAGAATATATTCTTGACATTTCTTACAAAGAATTTTACCACATCATCACATTCATATATTAGGATTTTTCCACATCATCACATTCATATATTAAAATCTAATAGAAATGCAATTTATATATTAAAATCTAATAAAAATGCAATTTATTTATATTTAGGCATATTGATTTCTACCACTTGCAAGACTCGAAAGAGACATCACATAAGTACCTGGAAAGCAATAAAAGATGTTAATGATGAGACACTATAGAAGTATGTATATATTTCAAAACATCTTTAAAGTATGTATATATTATAAAATTTACTTTATATTATAAAATTTCCTAAATGTATATTTAGGAAAATGTGATTTCATGTTCAAATACATATTGACACCTTATACCCAAAATACAAAATGGAAAAATCATGCTAAAAGTACAAAATGGTTATTCATGCCTAACGTACAATATTCACATGGTGGAAATTAAAATCATAGTAGTCATTAACTCCTGGCCACCCTCACCATTTTAAAAGACATCTCTAAAAGTGATCTCCTACCTCTTTATTCTCGAGGAACCTTAAGGTCACCTACATTGAGGATTATTATGTATTTTTAGATATTGGAAGCACAACATTTTGTTGGAAAAATAATGGAGAAACTATTAGTTAGGCAGTTTCAATTGTGTTTGTATTTAGGATAGATCCTATTTCCTATGAGTTTGTTCTAACTCCCTACTTGATGTATTTCTTTATATTCATGATTGATTAATATGAAGTGTGTGGCATTACTTAGGTTGCCTCTAGGCATAGCCTGCTTCCCCTGTGAGGAACTGGTCTCATTTCCATTTTCTAAGTTGGTATTAGAGCCTGGTTAAAGGCCGAGTAAAGGAATCTTGTCTCGTAGTCTTGTTTGTTGGAGGAGAGCGACCTATATCGAAGAGAAACCTATATCCTGTTGAAAGGACCATCGCAGAGGAGCATGTCGTGTTGTTGTTTTGAGGAGCTATATGCGTGAAGTATCACTCTTCATCACATATTTTTTCATCGCTGCTACTTGGTCTGGAGGAGATCGGAGTGTGCAACCAGTTTGCGGATCTCTTCATCACTTCCTGAGTCCTAGAGTGTGCAACCAATTTGTTGGAGGAGAAAATTCCATCTATTTGGAATCTTGCAGTGAGAGAGAGGTTCGTGCACCTGTTGAGTGTAAACAATGTGTTGCAGAGTGCATGTCCAGTGGAGAGGGTGCATTGATCAACGCATGCACACAAAAGGACAAGGTGCGAGTAGCACCGAGACATCATCGGTACTTTCTCTGGCCTCACTTCACTCACGCAGGTGATACTGAGAGGAAACAAGCTCATGGGTTCGATTCTCGCCAAACTTACCCAAGAAGAGAATAATGGTGAGATAAATGTGAGAATAATCGACTATAGAAGTAGATTAGCTCAAGACAATAGTTTTATGTTGTGAGTGTTTTGTTTGTCCATCAAACTATTGTGAAGTGAATTTGTAAGTTTAGCATGAGAGAAGAGGGATACCCGTCCCACCATTGTCATAAGACATAAAGCATCAGAGCTTGCTAGTGTCGCAGACCTTTGAAGGAAAGATCAGGAGGAGATTCAGAGAAGCATATTCAATTTCAGTTCAATTGAGGTAAGATATTAGAGATCTGTCCCTATAAGAAAATGAGTGCATGAGATCTATTGGGAACGAGGTCTAGTGAGATAGTGGATGTGAAGGAATCTCATCGTGCGAAAGAAGGATTGTTGTTGTAAGAATGTGGAGGAGAAGTCGAGGAGGCGTGTTCGCTAGAGATTAAGTAGCTGTCATTCGCTCTAATATGTGACATCTGAGTTGTGTGAGGATCTGATGTTGTAGGTCCACTGTCAAGGAGTCGACCATAGTGAAATCGTCGACTGCAGACCTGTTTGGAGCTGCCACATAAAAATAGAGAGCCGCAACATTGCAGCCCGCATTGGAGGAGTGAAGGCTAGCTAAAAAATCAAGAGGTTGCATTGGGATGAAGTCCATCCAAATTGTGAGGTAATTGCCTATCGAGCAACCTGCCAGAGGCGTGGATAGAACTACGATGATGGAGGTGTGTTGTGAGCTCAGTCTCATATTTATGTTGTTGTGAGACTGTTAGAGAAAAATTTATGTTGCATGAGTATGAGAGAATAGCGTAAGCCTGAGGGCCATCGGTCGCTGAAGGAGACGTCGTGAAGTTTGGTGAGCCTCGTCTCACTTACAATTGAGAGATCAGTTATTGTTGCTTTGTTGTTTTGGAGGAGCCAACACTACCAAAATTATGTGGAAGGATTCGTCATCAGGGAAGGAGCTATTGTTTTTTTTCTATCGTTTGAGGAGAATCATTGAGAGGAGGCCCTCCCCACATAGAGAGAGAAGGATCGCCAGCCGCTGTGGAAAGAGGAGGCACAACTTGCTGAGTTTCTTACTGTTGGCAGGAGCGCAGGTGAAAAAGTTTCATGGAGAAGAGAGACATTGTTGTTTGTTGAAGGAAATCCACGTGGAGAAAAAGTCCCAATCAACCACTGGAAGAACCATTGCAATTGTAAGCAGTCATAATGTGAGCTTGTGTGCTTGCAAGGGTCGCCAACATAGAGGAGTGTGAAGCCAAGCCATTGTGTTGTAGAAATGAGCCATCTATTGGATCTACCATTGTTGGTGTAGCTACCATCTGGAGCGTGCATCCACTGGGACATGTTGTTGTAGGTGAATCCCCCTGCAGACAAGTGGATTCCCTTTTGGTCTCTAGACTCCAAAGGCCAAGACAAAAAAGTGCTTAACATGGACACTAACATCCTTTTAGATCTAATCAAGCTAACATATGAAGGAGAAGAAGAAAGATGTGTACTTTATCAACGACGTTTGTCCCTGCAAAGTCCAGGCTGAGCTTCGATCTTGAGCTCCCTGATAGGTCATGTAGAACAAACAAAGACACAATGGACTTCCTACTCTACTGATATTAGCTCAAATATAGATCCATCTACTGCAGACAAACTCATATGGAACGAACATAAGTTTGAAAGTAACAGGCCAAGCATTGATTATTAATGAGAACAAGTAAAAGTACTTACAATCCTTTGATGAAGGTGCAACAGCTTCTTCCAGTTCTCCTTGTCCAACCCTTTTGCTCAAGTAATCTACATTGATTGCTTTGATGACATCTCACTCATGAGATCATAAGTTTGATGTAATTCTCAATATCCATATATCTTCTACCATGAGGAGGCCTCCTTATATAGGTTTGGAGAGGCCTAACCACTTGGGAGATCTTTGGGATAAGTTGAGGATTCCTCTCCTTCAATTGTGGATCTCTCCTAACATCATGCCTTGACCCAAGATTCGAAGCCAACTACCTTCAGATATTGAGGGGATTGTCTCCTGACTTCCTCCAACAAACCGAATTTCACCCAAAAAAGAGTAGTGCTCCCTCAAAAGGGGTACAGAGAGCTAGAACGCTCCTCTATAAGGGAGTATAGAGCGTTAGCGCTCCCTGTTAGTAGGTAGGGGAGCGCTCCTTCCCAAAATTGATGTTTTAGTGGCTTTTTCAGTGGCACAAGGTTAATACTCTTCTGTCAATTGATTTTCCTTCTTCAAACTATTATTTGAGGTGTCTTAGTGTCCTTACAATGTCGTTAAGGAGATGACATAGGCAGTGTGATGTTTGCGACACTAGAAAAATTTTCAACCAACATGCGACACTTGCAATATTTATAATGAAGACATTTAGCCATCATTGCAATGAGTAATTTTGATGCGTAACAGATTTCCCCCCAAAGTGCGAAGTCAGAAGACGATGATGACTGAAGTACTTTGTAGGATTTTTAGAGCAAGGGTATGGACGTAGAGACACTGGAAAAAGCTACACACAACCATCAAACAAATATTATAACATGCTTCAAACCCAAGGCAGGCATACCTATGCTTGAGTGATAAAGACTTTTTAGGTATGGCCGCCATAAAATACACTGTGGATCCATAATTACATTGATAAAAGGTATAGCCACTGAAGATACAATGTGGATCTATACTCCCATGACCTAAACTGATCGTAGCCACGAAGAATACACAGTATATCTATGAAATGACAAGACATAGCCACAACCAATACAAAGTGAATCTATGTAACAGTATATGTGTCATAGTTCAAAAGAACTCCTTCGCAACCTGGGCAAAGTATACATAAGAGTGAAAAACTCAACCCAGGGTCTTCTTACTGATCTCGATGTAGTACAAAACTAACCATGTGAATAGATGTCCTGATGTTGAACATGATAGAAACCACTTGATTACCGGTCAATGATGTAAATTGTTAACAAGTGTGAGGGAGATCATCATTGATGTCAATGATTCCCAAGGTACTCTAGTACATTCCGACGAATGTGAATGAATGAGCTGAAATCGAACATCCGTGGAAGCATCCGATCAGGGGTCAATGATGTAAACCCACTATTGGATGTGAGGAGGCTTGCCATTAAGGCATGCAGGTCCCAAAGTACTAACTGGTTTCTAAGTCTAGTTCCTGGATAATGTGTTGAAGTCAACAGGAATAGACTCGTCGAAGGAGGGCCTTGATGCATCCCCCATCAATGACACGAAACTGAAACGGAGATGTAATTGGCAGATCAAATGAACATGGACTGACACAGGTATTGAAACAAGATATTTGTGATGGCTGACTCCCGAGGCAGATACTTCCCTTGAACACTGAGGCACAACAACAGAAAATTGACATGGACCAAAACTTGATGATGCAGTGGATGTTGTGACTTTCATCAGGTGACCCAAAGGAGGAAAAGAATCTCAGAGGATTGGATCAGTGCATAGGTTCAGTGGATCAAAATGCATGCAAAGACAAAGTGTTGTGTTCAAGGGCGACCGTAAGAGTTACTGGTAGTTTTCTCAAAAACTGCTTGGCTTGCTTCTTTTGATTTTTCCCCCATCCAGATAGAAGAGTACCTCTTTTTAATTTAACGAGCCCGAGGAGGGTAACACATGCTCGATATGACACACCTTCGGTAAGTCCCTCTTCCTTTGTTTAGCGAATTAGAAGAAGTAAGGGTTCGGTCCCGTATGGGCCCTTCAATGTATGATTGTTTAATGAGTCCAGAGAAGGTAAACTCAGTGGTTTTTCATATTTAGAGAGTCTGAAAACAACTTAAAGATGACTCCAATGTTGT
>JZKD02S1672891.1:11417-36237 GCA_000966675.3 Picea glauca
TCCCAGAAAACCAATACGACAATTGGATTTGACTCTCCCTAGCTCAGGATGCTAATGTTTGTTTTGAAAACTTTGGAGAGTTGTACTCACAACCTAATCCAAAGTGCTAACCCTAATCTATTGTTGGTGGAAGATCCTAAAAACAAAAAATGTTCTAGATAATTTTAAATTAGCATTCGTTTTACAACTGCTCTTTACTCGAAGAGTGTAGGAAAGTGAAACTAATGGAATGATGAATCAAATTCCCAAAAAATGCATGAAAGATGATAAGCAATCATTTCTTTTCAATGAACGTTTATTTAAGGGAAAGAGAAAGAGTCGTTTTCACTATCAAACACTAATATGGAATGTCCTCAATCAATTGTTTCTCAATCAAATCCAATGCAATGCTAAAACATTTCAGAAATGCCTTCTAATATGAAAACCAATCACTAAAATGTATTTTTGTCGTTTGTATGCGAATGAAGATTAATTCAATGAAAAAACTTCTCCTCCCAACTACGCTTTCAGATCAAGGAAATTCGGACAAGCATAAGCAGATTTCGCACAAACAACACACCCTCTTGCTATGATTGAAACAAGAAGCAAAAAGAAAACAAAAGATAACAAAGAGAATCAAGAAATCTCAAAAAAAAGAAAGATGCTTAAGAAAGATGACCTCAAAAAACCAAATGAGATGATTCACAAACTTTTGATGCCCTTCACCAGAGTTCCCGCTCAGTCGGATGAGAGAGAAGAAAGAAGTGGATTGTTTCTAAGTTCTCAACAGCAGAAAAAGCTCAAAATAAGGAAGAAGGCCAAAAAATCTGAACAAGAAAGTGCTTACTTCTCATAAGGAAGGATGTCAAAGTTCAATAGGAAGAGGCATTAAATCACAAAGAAGCTCAGTGAGTGAAAAAAATAGAGACTCGATCTCAGAAAATGCAATTCTGGAAAGGATTTTTTGCAAAGAGAGGTCGATGCTCTGGTGTAGGGGGCACTAGAGTGTTATAGCATTGTGTCTAAGTCTTTCAGGGAGTGCTGGCACCTTGCTAACAAGGTAGGGGAGCGCTGGTGTCCTAAAACCCCCCAAAAAGTCCAAAAAACCCTAAAACTCAACTGAACTTTCTCATTCAGAGTATGTGTGATGGAATAAAGATTCAATCAACATATGACATCAAACATACGGGGTGAAAAAGGTCTAAAAACAACAAAGGGTAAGACAAGGTCTGTGAGGAAAACCAAAACTGAAAGTTTTGATTCGTCCCCAGTATGGTCGCTAATTTATGTTGAAGTAAAATTTTCCTGCGGACATGTAGATCTCATCTTGAGAGCTAGACTCTTAACTCTTAAGATAGAAGATGCTTATCATGGTGTTTTTAAGTTTAATTTTGAAATAGAAATGCATTGATAATTATTATTATTATTTTCTTTAATGGTGAAAGGTTTTTTTAGCACGGGATGTGGTGGTAAGTTTGATTATAATTGATCTTGTACGATAAAAAAAAGTCTCATTTGTATGGGGTATTATTCACACTACCAATACTGAAGCATAGATCTATATTTGACATCAACTACACAAGAGACTTTACCTATATCATAAGTGCCCTAAAGAAGGAACTCTATCTTCTCCTTCTACACCTATAATCATACAAAGAACCAACCCATCACTCATCTTTTCAAGTAGAACTCCTATTTCCATGTGATGTGCTCCTATAACCGAGAGGATAATACTATGGCCAATATTGGGGCCACCATAGAATAAAAACTCTCCCTTCAAGAGAAAGAGTCCAAAATATCATATCTTCCCACCATGACAAACCCCCTTCAAAAATCTATAAAAAATTCAAAAAAGGGAATGTTATGATTTTTTTTTGTGGGGGATCTTCCACTTACATGTATCACATTTTATCGTTTTTTTTTTTCACTTTACATGGCTAACATTTTTTTTTTCTTTTATATTGTTTAGCTACATTCATTCTACTTAATGGTATAACTTAAATTTGATTATAAGTTGGTGAATATTTTTCTAAATACATGTTTAATTTAGGGATTTTCATTGATTTTACTATGACCATTGGAACGATTAAACCCTAAACTATGTGTCTTATCGTGTTTGAACTGGGTGCAAAATTATGGTGTGTGGTAATTATCATAAAGAAACTGTGTAAAGGATCGCTGGTCATCCTTGGATCAATGATCCCTATTCTTCTCTCTTTGGCAGGGTCAGAAAATAAGTGGTGTTGCATGGTTATAAACCTTGGAAATCCTTGTGATCATACATAGACATCGTCGGATTGGGATCCATTAATTTGAGCTCTTAGATCATAGCCTTCACGAACACACAAGAGGGTTGATCCAATGCCATTAGATCTGAACAAGAGCAAAATCAACAGTGGATATCAAAAGGCACACCATTAAGTTGTGAGGTAAATAACGATTGAGGAAAGTGCACTTTTAAATACGGATTGTTCATTCATAGTGTCAACGTGTCATAATATTGTCGACATGCATTATAAAGACCTGTTAACCCACCTTCAACTTATTTCGTGCGAGTCATTCATCTCAACTCATGATTGAGTTGTGATCATCGATTCAGTAGAAGGGAAAAGAGCTAAACAAACTTGGCGCTCGATCACCGCCCATGGTCATATGTTTGTAAAGATCTTAGGCTCTTCTACGGGTGGAGTTTACACACACAACAAAATGTAACCCGTGGGATTCCCATATTAACATCCTATGGCACTCTCCAGTAAAAAGGTGTATGGTATCAATTCCAAGGATCCATGCAAGTTTTATATTGTAACGTCCCCAACCACCAATCGGCTTGGGATCCAAGTTTTATGTTAGACGTTGATTGGAATTTGCTTACAAAGATGTTTCTTCAGAATTTTTTGTTCTTTTCATTTACCTTTTTCCGTTCATGGTATCTAAACATGAAAGAAATTCTGAGAAGAATTGAGTTACGTACTGTGCACGCCTCCATTAAATTTACTTTCTTCAGTATATTACATTAAATCAAAGAAAATCACGTCGTCTGGTTTCACTTTCACTGTCCCTGATTTTCATGTGGCAAGACAACCAGATTACTTTGGGCCGAGAAATTTTTTTGGAATAATTAGGAATGAAATGAAAAGCTACGAAAATAAAGCAAGTTTGAATAAATAATGAAAAGAAAAAATTAAGAATTTTTTTCTGTATTAAAGATGATATTGAAGATAACTAGCCCAACCACATAACCTGTGGCTGATCAACGTCGATAGGCTATTACAAATTACAACGAGTTAGTGATTGGAGGGGTGTATGGTTGTGTCTTGGAAGGCGTCGAGGCATGCATAATTACACTGTTTAGATTTCATGAATGAATGGATTGCATAGATATTAATCCTTCTTAATCATTTAAACCTGACAATTATTTATCCTTATAGTGATTTTATAATGTGATTAGATAAATGTAAAAAAGTAAGCATGTTAAAGGATACCTTCATAAATGAAAGGAAGTTATGAACAATAAATCTGACTGATTAATTTAGAAGGACGACTAAGAATATGCCAACTTCTTCAATGCACAACCATCAGATTAAAATTTAAGGTTAAAATATCATTAATTATGCCCATTGCTAATAGGTATAGGCCTATCGTGTAAAAATGTGAGAGTAGCTAGATGAGATGATACATGACAAATGTGACACTTGCAGTTAGATGTCTAGATCACACTTTAAGTTGAGTTTGGTGTTTGCAAATAAATGTCTGTTAATGCAAAGTTATCCTATTTAATATAATCTGTATTAGTTATCCTAATTAGTGCAATTAGATGTATGGATCACACTTTAAGTTGAGTTTGGTGTTTGCAAATAAATGTTCGTTAATGCAAAGTTATCTTATTTAATAGAATCTGTATTAGTTATCCTAATTAGTGCAGTTAGATGTCTGGATCACACTTTAAGTTGAGTTTGGTGTTTGCAAATAAATGCTCGTTAATGCAAAGTTATCCTATTTATTAGAATATGTATTAGTTATCCTAATTAGTGCAGTTAGATGTCTGGATCACACTTTAAGTTGAGTTTGGCGTTTGCAAATAAATACCCGTTAATGCAAAGTTATCCTATTTAATAGAATATGTATTAGTTATCCTAATTAATGCGGTTAGATGTCCGGATCACACTTTAAATTGAGTTTGGTGTTTGCAAATAAATGTCAGTTAATGCAAAGTTATCATATTTAATAGAATCTGTATTAGTTATCCTAATTAGTATAGTTAGATGTCCGGATCACACTTTAAGTTGAGTTTGGTGTTTTCAAATAAATACCCGTTAATACAAAGTTATCCTATTTAATAGAATCTGTTTTAGGTATCCTAATTAGTGTATGGTGAATAAATCTTGCCCACCTCTGCAATGGCCAGACACTTCCAGGTAACTACCTGCTGGATCATTCAACCCACGTGCCACCCAACCACTTTGACTGCCACCATAAAGCAATTTGGAGTACATGCTGAAGACCAGGTTCCATAGCTTTGTCAAGGGCCGCTACGTGAAGAGCGTCTTCCAAGATCTGATGGGTGACAATAACCTTTTTCTGGATGGAATATTGTTGTTCTAGAATATACGACATATTTTTATAAAGTATTATTATAAATTTGATCCCAAGGTTATTATTTAGTCAAATTTCTGGTTTGTATGATAAGAGCCTCATAATGAGTAACTTCATTGTACTTATTAACTGCAAAGCCGCTAATTATTAATGAGTAACTTCATTGTACTTATTAAAAATGTATAGATTATCATATATGCATAAGAAGATGGTAAATATTATTAGGGATCATAATTAGTCAATGACATTCCTCATTCATCAAGCAAATATTTCTTATTTAGTACAAATATCTCTATAAAAATATGCCACAATTTTTTACATATAAACTTTGTTATTGTATAACTAACATCTAAGTGGAAAAGCTCAATCCACATATGCCACCTTCGGGTAATGGATGGAATTTGTGTCACTATCACTTCAACACAACTTCTCCGACACTTTTGGTTGGATTTCAAAAGGTCAAGGGGTTATCCCTTTGATATATTCTTGTTATTAGGAAAGCTTTAGTAAATATTTGTTATTCAAGACAAATAAAGATTTGCTTAAATGATATGATTGAATCCGCACAAATATATAACATATAACGTAAAGGATTTCAATAACTTAACCAATTAATGCGTTAAGATGAGGATTCAAGAGAGAGAAAGAACATAAAGAACTAAAATCCACTTAGATGCTTGTGTGAGTTAGAAAAAAAGTGGATTAATCTCCAAATCTGATTTATTATGTGTGCAATAAAGATACTTCAGACTTGCAATATATTGATTAACATCCCAAGCTAATAATAACTTTGAAAAATTAAACAATCATTCACTTAAGAAATGCAACTTGTAATATAAATGGCTTCTAATTCAACGAAACCATAAGAGATGCAATATTACAACACAATTTGACCTTAAATGATGTGACATTAAGAAAAAATCAATATGTGCTTAATGGAGGGCAAGTCAAAGGTAAAACTTGGATTGTGCTTATCTCCAAATCTATTTTATGTGTTAATTTATGTAAATTCCAAATTTGAGATTAAAGAACTCTTAATCCAAGAACAATATATTAATCATTTTAAAGAAAGACATTTTGGATTATGAATTAGGGTTTTATGATAGTCAATTAAATGACAACCCAATTTACTTCAAATCAGTCCACAATAAATAAATCAATATACAACAAGAAGAACTTGAATCAAAAGATAAATTCACTTTACGGTTTAGAAAGAGTTTACTTTGAATTTATCAATTATGTTCTCAAGTGAGAGATCTGCAAATAAAACCAACTTAACGATGATTCCAAAACTAGAAAAAGAAGATGAAACTTACCAAACCTTTCTAGCTTACTATTTTATGCAATTTATAGAATTACATAAACAATAATAATAGCCCAAATAAAAAGAAATAAACTTTAAAGAGCAATCCTATGGGTCTATTTGGTGATTAGTGTTTTAAGATATCAATCTTAAGACCAAACCTTAATATAAATTAGTCTAGAATATGAAATATGCAATGAATTGAACACGAGACTAGAAAAGAAATCTAAACTAAAGATTTTCCAATGTTTTCCATAGATTTCTTAATAATTCAAAAATAAAGAGAGAGAAAGGGATTTTTTTTTTTTTTTTTAGTTTTGGAGGTTGATAGGAGAAGAGAAGCCCCTTATCCAACAAGGGTTTATGAATTGAAGAATAGATACCTCTTCAAAATGACATATTTTCTATATGGATTAGAATGAGGAGGCTAGGGCAAATGACTCAATAGTCTCTTATCTAATCAAGATGAAAATGAAGACCAAGATCCTACAAAGAAGGGGTCCTAAAAGGAGAACCTTCATTAGTAAACTAAACTATAGCTTAGTAATAGTAATTAACACCTTCCTAGGATTCCTAAAGGATAGACAAAGAAAGGAATTAAATACTTACCAAACTAACAAAGGAAATAAGAGAGGAGTTACCCCAAATTGATTTCCTTCCAAGTCGTAGACTTTACCCTTCAACAATTTTGCTAGCTTTGTAGAAGACATGAAAATACAAAATATTTTTTTATGTACCAAATAACAACCAAGGGAGAGGAGCTTCAAGAATTGACACCAAATTGTCTCAATAAGTAAATCTTCAACAAATTATATTCTCAATAGCCAATCAACAACAAATAAAATTGTAAGGGGGAGCCTCTTTTATAGAGGAGGCTTCAACAACCCTCAAATTAAAATAATACTCTCATCTCCTTAGATCTAGCCTAGGAGATATCACAAAATACTTTTCTTCCAACTAACTAAGGAGATAATGTCATACAATACAAAAAAAATCATGGTGGATGTGCCACATGTACAACATTCCCCCAAGAGAGGGAGATATCTCACCAAAATATTCAAGTGGAGATCAAGGGAGGCCAATGTCACTCCATGATTCAAGGTAACCACCTTAATATGCCTATCCAATGAATATAAATCCACCAAATATGCAAACGACTATGCTCAAGAGAAGGAAATTCCACACACATGGCACGTGAGAGGCTGAAAGAGGGGATGATTCACCTATATTCAGCTCCAATGATCATATGTGAGTTCTCCAATGTGTAACCTCCTCCTCAAATCATGTCAGGTCAACATCCTCAAGTCAAGGGTAGCTCAAAAAGGTCCACATGTACCAAATAGATTCTCCAATGGCCAAGTGATGCAACCTCCAAGGTGGATGGCTCATCAAGATGTGTGACACATGCCTCCAAATACGTGAGATGGTTGAGCATCCTATGAACTGAGACATGACATGGAAATGATGGCCCAAGTGTATGAAGAATAGTTGTCAAGTGCCTAGGGCATTATGACACATGCCTAGGGCATTGTGAAGATGCCTTGGGAGCTGTGTCTCTGCATGAAAATATGTAGAGTTATCTCAAATTATGAATACATGCCATGAGTCCTCAAAGTGTTAGGAGGATGGTCACCTAGGCCAAGGTGTTACAAATACATAGGGAGATCCATGCTTAGGAACAAAATAAGTGTGCTATCTAGGTATAACAACCTTTATAATACATGATAAACATTTTTACAAAAAGGTAAAGTGAAAAAGACCTAGGGGTTCCCTAGGTCATGTATCCTAATAGATCCACTCCAAGACCCCTATAAACTCACCTCAACCATAAATCACCTCCATGAAATGGATAGTACAAACCATAAGGGAAAGGACTATTTTGAAATGGAGACTAAGAAGACAAGCTATAACAAACCACAAAGAATCTAGAGCAACCACCTAGATAATAATAAAAAACACATTTTACGTAGACCACTAAGCATGGTCTAATACAAATATATAAAATATAACGATCACACTTTTGTCTAATCATTATACATAATACAATTCATCATAATGGCAAAATTGATGGTAGATCACAAAACTATGGAATCTAACATCATCTCAAAATAAGCATAAAATGTGATCATATGTTAAAATATATATAAGAAAGAAAATAAAATACTCTAAAATATATATAAGAAAGAAAATAAAATACTCTAAAGTGAAACTAAAAGGTAACAACCTTATTTTTTATCAAGCCATGCTTTGCCATGTAAATCTATCTATTCATAATTCATTTGGTCCCAACTCGTTTGAATTTAAATTTTTATATAAAATGTTTTGTTAATGTTTGGGAGAAAAAGTCACTATACACTTTACGAGCACACATTTTCCAACACATCCCTTTTAATACCACTTTTAAAGAATTACCAAATATCCATAACTACAAATATTTTCACTTAGACCTTTTAAACGAATTTATAATAATATAAACATATTAAACTTATCAAATTAAATAACAACAAAAAATTATAATACTATGAACATTCTCAAGATTAAGTACAATGAAGAGAGTGTTTGGCACTTTATTGTTTCCTTCCTTATCATAAAAGGATGAAGAGTTAACCTAACATAACTCTTCTTTAAACTTTGTTTCTATTTTTCCAATATAACATTAATATGAAAACAAATTACTTTGAAATATGTAAATTGATGTGATGATATAATAGTAATTTGATGTATGCATTGAATTTGATGTTCACTTGTATCTCCGACAAAATATTTACAACTACCAAATATTTTCAATATCCTTTATAAACATTAAATTAGAAATTTATACATTTTTAATAATATTAAAAATGTCAAATTTAGATAACAACTCATTATATTTATAATGAGATAGAATCTTTAAAAATTTGTTAAGTATTTCTTAAATTTAAATAGAATTAATATAGTGTTTTTACATTAATATTTTTGTGTTTTTATTAATGATACATATGAGAGAGAGAGAGGGGCGGAGAGAGAGGGGGAGAGGGAGAGGGAGAGAGAAAGGGAAATGGAAGGGTTAACTTAATATAATGTTAGTATCTTTATGTTTTTATTAATGATACATATGAGAGGAAGAGGGAGAGGAAGAAATTAACTTAATATAATTTTATTTTATATTTGTTTATATTGATGGTGTTTTTAAGTTTAATTTTGAAATAGAAATGCATTGATAATTATTATTATTATTTTCTTTAATGGTGAAAGGTTTTTTTAGCATGGGATGTGCTGGTAAGTTTGATTATAATTGATCTTGTACGATAAAAAAAAGTAGCATTTGTATGGGGTATTATTCACACTACCAATACTGAAGCATAGATCTATATTTGACATCAACTGCACAAGAGAATTTACCTATATCATAAGTGCCCTAAAGAAGGAACTCTATCTTCTCCTTCTACACCTATAATCATACAAAGAACCAACCCATCACTCATCTTTTCAAGTAGAACTCCTATTTCCATGTGATGTGCTCCTATAACCGAGAGGATAATACTATGGCCAATATTGGGGCCACCATAGAAGAAAAACTCCCCCTTCAGGAGAAAGAGTCCAAAATACCATATCTTCCCACCATGACAAACCCCCTTCAAAAATCTATAAAAAATTCAAAAAAGGGAATGTTATGAATTTTTTTTGTGGGGGATCTTCCACTTACATCTATCACATTTTTTCGTTTTTTTTCACTTTACATGGCTAACATTTTTTTTTCTTTTATATTGTTTAGCTACATTCATTTTACTTAATGGTATAACTTGAACTTGATTATAAGTTGGTGAATATTTTTCTAAATACATGTTTAATTTAGGGATTTTCATTGATTTTACTATGACCATTGGAACTATTAAACCCTCAACTATGTGTCTTATCGTGTGTGAACTGGGTACAAAATTATGGTGTGTGGTAATTATCGTAAATAAACTGTGTAAAGGATCATTGGTCTTTCTTGGATCAACGATCCCTATTCTTCTCTCTTTGGCAGGGTCAGAAAATAATTGGTGTTGCATGGTTATAAACCTTGGAAATCCTTGTGATCATACATAGACACCATCGGATTGGGATCCATTAATTTGAGCTCTTAGATCATAGCCTTCACGAACACAAAAGAGGGTTGATCCAACACCATCAGATCTGAACAAGAGCGAAATCAACGGTGGATATCAAAAGGCACACCATTAAGTTGTGAGGTAAATAACGATTGAGGAAAGTGTGTTTTTAAATCTGGATCACTCATTCATAGTGTCGACGTGCATTATAAAGACATGTTAACCCACCTTCAACCTATGTCGTGCGAGTCATTCATCTCAGCTCACGATTAAGTCGTGACCATCAATTCGAGAGAAGGGAAAAGAGCTAAACAAGCTTGGAGAAGGGAAAAGAGCTAAACAAAATTTAACTCTGTCAAAGGATTTCACACCAAATCGTAAGGGGTAATTGTTCTGTGTGATCAATTTTATCATTAAGGGTCTAGAGGATGAACATGTAGAGTAAGAAAATTGTCTTGTGACTATTGGATGCATTGTGCAATTCTCCCTACAACTATATAAAAAAATACATTTTACATGACATTCAGAAAAACATGGCCCTTGGCTCAAGCAAAAACACATAAACAAACTCATTAAGTTGTAGAAGGGATCATTCGAACATCGGGTTGTGGGTCATCATCATTGTTTGGGGTTGTCCCCCAACCAATACCAGTAGGCAACATCTATAATGATTATTTATAGATGTCAATAGAAGGTTCTTTCATGTTGAGTTCAACATTATATGCATATAGAAAACAATGATGGGTCATGTAGTAGGGTTAACAATCTATCAAATTTGTTGATATTCTGCAACTACTAATATGAGTATGGGGATAGGAAAATGTATTTTTAATTTTGAGGGTGGATGGATATATATCATCAATTTGTGTGGGTCAAGTTTTCTATGGAGTCAATCATAATATCATCAAGGTTGACAAATAATAGGTGTAAGATTAACACTCTATGGAGCTTGATGTAATTTAAATCCAATTGCCAATATCAATTATAAGATAAAATCTTCAAAGCCATATTCATATGCAAATAGCAACAACATATAAATATGCAATTAAACTTATTGTTTTCCCTGTGTGATTTATGACCCATGGGACTCCCATATTAATATCCTGTGGAACTCTCCAGTAAAAAGGTGTATGGTATCAATTCCAAGGATCCATGCAAGTTTTATATTGTAATGTCCCCAACCACCAATCGGCTTGGGCAACGCCACTACTCAGAGGCTTCACTTATCTCTGAGACCAAACTGTAGCATCCCCGACCCTCCACAGAGACCAGGTATTGCTACCACTAGGGAATATACACTTATATATATATATATATATATATATATATATATATATATATATATATATATATATATATATATATATATATATATATATATATATATATATATATATATAACATGCATTTTAATCGAATTAAAACACATAACAAGGAGTTACTCTTACCATACAAATTCAATGGACCCAATCGTAATTTCATATACGCAACGTGGAATACATGATAACATTCAAGCATCACAAAACATGCATAAAATAAATAATTAAGCACATAAATGATACTTATCTTTTGGCTGGAGTAAATCCACCAACTACATGCAGACCTTCCACGAACCTTCCATCCTTAGACCATGTTTCTCATCATGCTCAGTAGTGGGTCACCCCCGAGCTGGGACTAAGCTCCACCCAGGGCAAGGGAATCCTAAACTAGGCTGAGGTTATAGGAAAACTGCACAGTGCAACCCAAAGGATTCTCTCCAGAAGCCTTCTTACACCCACTACTCACATACTCTCATTCCCCACATGTTTGTTCCACCCAAGAGTATACACCTTCACTGTCACACAGTCCATCGACTGCTTCACCTCCCTCTCAAGGTCCCGACAACATGCCAAATCAGGAATTCTTAGAGCTCCGTAAATGGTGTTGGACTCTCTCTGAAAGAAAACCACTTCTCAACAAACTCTCTCACCACGAGAGAGCTTCTCATAGGCCTGAAAACCTGCGTCTTCAACCAAGGGCCTGGCAACCCGCTTCTTCAACCAATTTCAACTCAATTCCCACAAGGTAAGGACAACAACCACTGGTCAATACAACTCAGAAAAACAGAAGGCAACAACCCAAAATGATTAAGGTACGAACTTGGATTTGCAAGGAACTGCGTGGCCGCAACATCCAACAATTATGACACAACACAGCTCAGAAATTTACAGGGTGCTCGGACTTCACAGGAGACACGAATCGGTCCACGGGTTTCAAGGTGCGTGACAAGGAATCAACGCAGAGGTCGATCATGGAGGTTTCAGGTTCAGACTCCGGATGGAAGAATGGATAGGACCCCCCCAACAACACTGGCTTTCCCAACTATAACCGCATGCGCCCAAGTCGACACTTGTCTTCCTGCAACCACATGCACTCCACTTAGCATACGTTCCTTTTCCAGAAACTTAGGACAACACTTGGTCAATTGACCACCTTAGCCTTTTAGTAAATAATAATAAATTATTATCCCCTTTAGAGGTAAGCCCCCTAGCTTAGGCCCTAGGCCCAAAAACACACTTAGCCTCCTCCCTTACCCAACCTTGTGGAATCTTACTCCCCCATCACTTTTTCTTCATGGTTGGTCTACACACAATGATGTTTATATTTTATTAATGATTTTTCATAATTATATATACAAAACAGGCTCCTGTCCTTAACATCCTAGGCCCTCTGGCCTAATCATCACATAAGCCTCCTAGATTATTATAACACTCGACTCACCAGGCTACAAAACATGTTTACAATTCATAAATACAACTGGGGCTTGTCCTTGGGGATATTACAATCCTCTCCCCTTATTTTTGCACTGTCCTCAGTGCAACTCTTTACACAACATCAACAAGATTTCCAAAATCTTCAAAAATATGCGGGTATTTTGCCCGCATAGCATCCTCATGCTTCCATGGAATGTCCTCAGGACCATACCAGGTCCACTAGACCTTTATAATCCCTATGGCTCGATTCCAGAGTTGTTTTCTCTTCCAGTCCAATATGCGCACCGGATGCACTTGCAAGACACCTTCTTGCTCCACCTGAAACATTCCAATCAATAACATGATTAGCATCAGGTATATATTTCTTAAGCAATGAAACATGAATCACATTATGTATAGTCATGGATGCAGGTAATGAAAGCATATATGCAATGTATATATATGTATATACGGGCAATTCTAATAACATTATAACATGTATATAAGATACACAACATATAATAAATAGAGAATTGATACTTATCTTTTGATTGAGAAGACCTTCCTCCCCTAAGAAGGCCTATGACTCCATTGGGGAAATGGCTTCCCAAGATAGCCACGGTCCACAACCAAACCTCAACAACACTCCAACCAATGATCTCTCATTCCCCACATGTTTGTCCCACCCCAAGAGGGTACACCTTCACTGTCACACAGTCCATTGACTTCTACACCTCCCTTTCCTTGGGCTTCACAGAGTTCCAACTGCCCTCAAAGGTCTCCAGGTACCCTCCAGGCCTCATACCGGGGAACATATCCCCACACTTCTCCCTCCAGGGCTCCAACCTTCTCCATGGAAACCCAAGGAGAAGTGTACACACACTCAGATCCACCGGGGATCCACAGGGTAAGATCTGTTGTCTCTAATCAACATCTTCCCTGAGCTACTCTTTGTAGTCAACATTCCAACTTTAATCAACATCATCTCATCTGCATCACCCACATGCAGTTATCATGAGAAAACATAAAATAATTTATTTAGAAACTCAAACTTAGTTCAAAGGGAATTCATCTTTTCCCCAAAACATGAAATTCTATTTCACAATTCATCTTGGTTGTTGCCATATTATGAATGCAGCCATGATTTGCCGTGGTTTTTTATAAATACATGTTTTTCCATGTAAATCTCTCTATTCATAATTCATTTGGTCCCAACTCGTTTGAATTTAAATTTTTATATAAAATGTTTTGTTAATGTTTTGGAGAAAAAGTGATTATACACTTTACGAGCACACATTTTCCAACACATCCCTTTTAATACCACTTTTACAGAATTACCAAATATCCATAACTACAAATATTTTCACTTAGACCTTTTAAACGAATTTATAATAATATAAACATATTAAATTTATCAAATTAAATAACAACAAAAGATTATAATACTATGAACATTCTCAAGATCAAGCCTATTGAATTGATAATAATCTTCGAAGTCTATTGAGCATTATCAAGATTAAGTACTATGAAGAGAGTGTTTGGCACTTTATTATTTCCTTCCTTATCATAAAAGGATGAAGAGTTAACCTAACATAACTCGAGTTAACCTAACATAACTCTTCTTTAAACTTTGTTTCTATTTTGCGAATATATCATTAATATGAAATGAAATTACTTTGAAATATGTAAATTGATGTGATGATATAATAGTAATTTGATGTATGCATTGAATTTGATGTTCACTTGTATCTCCAACAAAATAYTCACAACTACCAAATATTTTCAATATCCTTTATAAACATTAAATTAGAAATTTATACATTTTTAATATTATTAAAAATGTCAAATTTAAATAACAATTCATTATAAATATAATGAGATAGAAGATTAATATAGTGTTTTCACATTAATATTTTTATGTTTTTATTAATGATACATATGAGAGGGAGAGGGAGAGGGAGAGGGAGAGGGAAAGGGAAATGGAAGGGTTAACTTAATATAATTTTAGTATCTTTATGTTTTTATTAATGATACATATGAGAGGGAGAGGGAGAGGGAGTGTTGAAGGAAAATATCCCTGCGGACAGGTAGATCTCCTCTTGAGAGATATACTCTTAACTCTTAAGACAGAAGATGCTTATCATGGTCACTGACTTCCTTTTAGATATAGATAAACTAATGTATGAGGAGGAAGGAGAAAAAAAGTACCTTTTTACCGGAGTTTGTCCCTACACAGTCCAATTTGAACTCCAATCTTGAACTCTTCGGTAAGCCCTGTAGACAAACACAGATACAACCAACTTCCTACTCTACTGAGATTAGTTTGAAATAGATCTATCTATTAGAGACGAGTTCATGTGAGATTAAGAACAAACTAGAAAGAAACAAGCCAAGCATATTATATTGATGAGAACAACAATGAAGGAAACTTACAACCGTAGATGCGAGTGCAGCAGCTTCATCAAGTCAACCTTGTCTAACCCTTTCTCAAAAGACTCACGATCAGAATGATAATAACTTCATTGATTATTCTCCTCCACTTCACTGTGTGTTTCCTATGAGATCATAGGTTTCATGCCTCCAATTATTCCCCCCTTTTTCGCCATGAGAGGGCCTGCTTATATAGGTTTAGAGAGGCCCAACCACTTGAGATATCTTTGGGGTAAGTTGAGGATTTTCCTCCTTCAGTTAGGGATCTTACCTAAGATCATGGCTTGACCAGGGATTCGAATCCAACTGCCTTCAGAGATTGAAGAGATATTTTCCTCATTCTTCTCAACAAACCAATTTTCGCCCAGAATAGGTAGCGCTCCCCCAAAAGGGGCATTAGAGCGCTATAACGCTCCCTAACAATGCATAGGGGGGCGCCAGCACTCCTAACATTAGAAACTCTCCTCAAAAAGGGTAGATAGAGCATTATAACACTCCCTAAGAGTGGATAGGGGAGCACCAACACTCCTAACAGTGGTATAGGGGAGCGTTCTCCTCTGAAACTCAATTTTTAGTGGTTCTTTCAAATGGAAAGAGGTTCATAACCCTGTTAACCCATTCCTCTTCTTCCAAATCAAATGTTTGAGGTGTTTCAAGTGTCCTTCCAATGTCGTTATAAGCATGACATAGGAATTATGACAGTATGCGTTTTCTGACATTTGCGACACTTGCGACCAAAATGTGACACTTGTAATGACGACACTTGCGACACTATCGAAGTGAGTAATTTTGATGTGTAACAGATTGCCCCCCAAAGTATGAAGTTAAAAGATGAGAAATGATAACTGAAATGATTTGCAGACTTTCAAGCAATGGTATAGATGCAAAGAACCTGACAGAAGCTGCACACAAACATCCAACAAATATTATGACATGTTGCAAACCCAAGGCAGGCATACCTCTGCTTGGGTGATAAAGACTTGCAAGATATGGCCGCCATAAAATACATTGTGGATCCATAATTGTATTGATAAAAGGTATAGCCACTGAGGATACAGTGTGGATCTATACTCCTACGACCTAAACTAATCATAGCCACGAAGAATACACAGTGGATCTACGAGATGACAAGACATAGACACGACCAATACAAAGTGGATCTATGTAACAGTATATGTGTCATTATTAAAAAAAAACTCCTTCACAACCTGGGAAAAGTACATATAAGAGTGATGACTCAACCCAGGGTCTTCTTACCAATCCCGATGTAGTACAAATCTAACCATGTGAATAGATGTCCTGATGTTGAACATGGCATAAACCACTTGATTACGGGTTAATGATGTAAACCGTTAACAAGTGCGAGGGAGGTCACCATTGATGTCAATGATTCCCAAGGTACTCTAGTACATTCCAACTAATGCAAATGGATGAGATGAAGTCGAACATCTGTGGACTCGTCCAATCAGAGGTCGATGATGTGAACCCACTGTCAGACGTGAGGAGGCCTGCCTTTGAGGCATGCAAGTCCCAAAGTACTAATTGGTTTCTAAGTCTAGTTCATGGATAATGTGTTGAAGTCGACAGGAATAGACTAGTCGAAGGAGGGCCTTGATGTATCCCCCATCAATGACACGAAACGGACGCAGAGATGTGATTGGTAGATCAAATGAACATGGACTGACATAGGTATTGAGACAAAATATTTGTGATGGCTCACTCTCGAGGCAGATACTTCCCTTGAACACTGAGGCACGATAGCAGAAACATGACATGGGCCAAAACTTGATGATGCAGTGGATGATGTGACATACGTCAGGTGACCCAAAGGAGTAAAAGAAACTTAAAGGATTGGCTCAGTGCAGAGGTTCAGCAGATTAAAATGCGTGCAAAGACAAGGTGTCGTGTTCAAGGGTGACTCTAAGAGTTGTTGGTAATGTTCTCAAAAACTGCTTGGCTTGCTTCTTTCAATTTTTCCCCCAACCAGATAGATGAGTACCTCTTTTTAATTTAACGAGCTCGAGGAGGGTAATACATGCTCGATGTAACTCACCTTTGGTAAGTTCCTCTTCCTTTGTTTAACGAACTGGAAGAAGTAAGGGTTCGATCATGTATGGGCCCTTCAATGTATGATGGTTTAACGAGTCCAGAGAAGGTAAACTCGAAGGTTTTTCATGATTATAGAGTCCGAAAAAACACTTAAAAGAGAACTCTCTCAGTTCCTTTTTCGTAAAGTAGTCTAACGAGACCGAAAAAGAGATAAACTATCGCTCAACAGACATTTTATTCAAATGCTTTAATGAGTGTGAAGAGAACAAGGTCGCTCGGCAATCTTTTCATGTTTAGAGAGTCTGAAAAGAAATTCAAGATGACTCCAAGGGGCTCCTTTTTCGTGTATCCATACAGGTCTGAAAAAGAGATAAAATTTTACCCGGATGCATTCTCATGTATTTACGACCACAAGAAAGAACAAAGACTAAGATCGGTATGCCCCCATCTTGAAAGCTAGTGGTGTAACTACATAATGATCAGCAAAGGCTAGAGACGTGCCCCCCAAGATTCAATTCATCCACCGACTTTGAGGTTGTCACCAATTTCTGCGCTAGATGAGAAAAGCGAGAAGGGTGGATGAAAAGAAGGTTCAAGAGAGGTGACTATTTCATTTTTTAACGAGCTTGAAATAGGAAAAGAACTATGCTCAGGGCCTCTGTTTCATTTTTTAACGAGCTTGCCACAGAGAAGGGAAACTATGCTCGTAACCTCTGTTTCATTTTTTAATGAGCTTGCTACAAAGGAAAACTATGCTCGTCGCTTCTTCTTGATCATGGCTTCCAAGAGGACAATGCTCTGGAAGGATACCATGTCAAGGGGTAAAACTCGGTCATGGCTTCCAATAGATCTTCGCTGGATGGAAGATAATCACTCTGGAAGGAACACATGTCGCGGTTCGTGACAGGGGTAAGGAGATTAGGCTCCAATAACCCTACCGAAGAAATCACCATGTCAACTACTAGATCCAAAGCATCGAAAGTCGAAGGCATGGGAGAGGATAGAAAATCGACATTAGGAGGGGATATAGACTATATATCTTCCTGAATTTCTTCATGAGGGGGAAGAAAAGAGGATCGATGAGGGTTATCATCCCAAGGTAGCACGTCAATGCGTAACATTTCCATGATAGATTCATCCGAGGGAAAATTTTTGGAAATGTAATTGATCGCAGACGGCAAGGAACTCAACTGTGATTGCATCGAGGAAACGATAGGAGCCAATAGATGTTGTTCATCTGACGAGGGAAAAGCAGATGGGATAGAAACGTATGATGTTTCAGCTGGACTAAGTGGCACGGTGTCACCTAGTGCATCGAATTCCAATAGACAAGGTACAATCTGAGGGTCAGATGGTTCCAAAGATTGATAAGCCGTGGTCGAAATCATATCGACAGTGGCAATATGATGTGTAGTTGGTGGAAGTGGTGTAGGGAAGGTAACCATGAGGCTAGAATATTTCAGTAAGCCAACACCAATGCTTTCATACGTGACCTTGTGGTCTCCCAAGAAAGAAATATTGTTGGTAGCGGGAACGCGAGCATCGGTCATGCAAAAATCCAACTAATCAACAGTGACAATTTTGTCCTGATGAGGAAATTGTACACATCGAAAAACTGACAAGGCAACAACAGTCATAGCATAAAACCAACTTCTTCCAAGTAACAAGTTGTAATCGAGGGGAGAATCGACCACCTCGACATCAACGGTAACAGTTTTTCCACCCAATTGGATGGGCAGGGACTGTAAAAGCCCATGGGGATGAAAATCTTGCCCGTCGAAGGCGTGTAACATCGTTGGGGATTTGTTAAGTGCGGGTGATTTTAAACCTTTCCAACATGCTAAAGACATGACACAAGTCGAGGCTCCCTCATCCAGAATAGTTCGGTGGATTTGTTGATTGTGAACAACAACATCAACTTGAAAAGAAAGTTGGTGGGAGAGTCTAGACGTATAATTGTCTAGGTTAAACATGATCTGGTTGGATGACTCAGGATCAACAACGCCAATAGCAGCCAAGAGTGTTCTACGTTGACTGGGGCAGTGCTGTAGAACTTCTAATGCAGACATAGCACACGGTGCTTGAGCCAAATCTTCAACAATGTTGTAGTTTTGGGTGACATGTGAACTAGGATTAAAGGTAGCTTTGCGGATAGTGCTCTTAGGAGGGCATAAGATAGAGTCGAATGTGGGTTTCTCAATCTGAAGTGGTCAAGATGGAGGAATAACCGATGGAAGACTAACGGAGGACGGTGATGGATCCGGTAAAGTACCGGTACCGTTAATGTCTTTTCCTTTGTCAGGGTTACCTGGTGCGTTGTATGTCTTAGAGAGAGTGGTCAAATTAATCCCATTAAACATATAAATATGTGCAATCGATGAGGCCTCATCATTAGGATGTCTAGAATTGCCCCCGGGAGAGGGAGTTTCAGCAACCATGGATTGTTGCTGCTGAAAAGGTTGAGTAAGCACAGCGGGTTGTGACTTTCCTTGGAAAATTTTGGCCACTTCATTGTGAAGTGGACAGTCTTGAGTGTAGTGATCGTCACCACAAATGATACACAGGAATTTTAGTTTCCGTTGTGTTTGCTTTTCGGTAGCAGGTGTTTGAGCTTGATTTTTCGGTTGTTTATTTTTATTTTTTGATTTATTCTTTGTCTTCTTCTTACCTCTGGATTGTTGCGAAGGGGCATATTGAACTGCATTCACCTCAGAGATATGAGTTTAGGGGGAGGTAGAGGAGAGTGTGGTCAATTGGGAAGTAGATTGAGTTTTGACGGAACCGATAACACCATCCGCATGAGATGAAGATGACGACTTAGATGGATCGGTATTAGCTCTAGCAACGTTTGGAAGAAAATTATACAAAGTAGCAGATTGGGAATAAACCAAATCTAAGTATTGAGCCCGAGAGATGGCTTGTTCCTCAGTGACCGCACCACCCATAGTGACATCACGAGCGATTGGGGATAAAAGTGATTTAGTAAACCATTTTTCCAATAGTATGTCAGGAATGATTTCCTTGATCATCCTTTGTCGTTGCCTCCTCTCATGAATATGGTCATAGATATGCACAGAGTTAGTTTGACGAAGGGAGGTCAAGAGTTCAGTACCCGTCTCGTAGCGAATAGGTAGTTGAAAGTGCGTGAGGAAAGACATGGCAAGGGAATTGAAATCATGAAAAGAAGCACGTGGTAGTTCAATATACCACTTTGTTGCCGAGGCCATAAGTGTTCGTTGGAAAAGACGCAAATGTGCAGAATCATCCATGAGGGAGTTTGATGAACACCACAAATGGAAATTCATCACATGGTTGTTTGGATCTTCGCCAGATTTTTGGTCAAATTTCGGAATATTAGAAAGAAGTTTAGCTGGAATGACTGGCCAAACTGGTGAATGAAAAATAGGATCATTAGTTAACCGAGACAGGTCTGGGAGATCCAGAGTCCCAAGGAAAGGTAGTTGTCGGTTAACTTGCAGATGATACTGGTGGGGCATAGGAACACCAGTAGGACCATAAACTGGGTTAGGTGGATAGTTATAACCAGTAGGTCCTCCTATATACGGTTGTTGTTGGCCAGGATAAGCAGGATTCGATGATGAATGAGAAACATTTGCATAACCCGGTGGGTTCTGAGCATTATAGGTCTAGTGATTTGCTTGTCCATGAGGAGGATAAACATTTTTCCCTTGAGAATGGTAAGGAGTAGATCCCGGAGGTGGATACACATTAGACCCATGAGGAGGATAAGACTATGGTCCCGGAGAACTCCAGGTGGTGTTTGGGATACCGCCTAGATAAGGTTGTCCGTAAGATGTTCCGGAAGGAACAAGATTTGATACTCCTCCTAGTGGATTATGAGATGAGTTTCCCCCAACGTGGGGTTGAATGAAAGTGCCTCTTGAAGATACTCCCCAAGATTGTGAAGGGTTTCCAGTAAAGGAAGGTTTCCCCCCTGTCAGCGGTGGATTTACAACCGGGGTATGACTGGCAAATGGAGGGTGCCCTCCAAGAGGAGCATGAAAAGGGGTTTGTTCCCCAGGAGGGCTAGTCCCGCCATAAGATGGTAGTCCTCCAGGAGGGAAAGGTTGTCTAGATGGTGGTTTCCCTCCAGCTGGTTGTGTTTGGCTAGCAGGGGTCTATATTCTCGGCTGAAAATATGTCCCAACAGGATCGTGTGGAACAGGTGGAGCTGTAGAGTAAAATCTCATAGAAACGGGGGTAGGGATTGAAGTTCTTTGGAGATGAGTAGAGGTGATGAGTCCAACATTAGGATGGACTTGTGCTGGTGTAACAGTAGGGTTAATAAGATGATCGACTGGGTGATTCATTGTTTGACCAGACGGTCCTGTTTCATCATGAGGGTCATAAGGATAAAAGGGTTTTCGAAAGGATTCAAAATGTTCATAGAGATCGCGTCCCGATGAAGTCCTCCATACAGAACAAGCAGGTGTGGGACGTGTATCGACTACGGTTCTAGGAAGAACATGGGTCCTATACTCATCACTAGAGGTTGGTTCTGTGGATCCCATATATGTGTCGGTAAAAGGTCTTTCCGATAACCGTGGGACCTCTTCGTCTATGACATTCCCAAGGGATTCTAAACAAACTAAAAGTGATTCGAGAGGGGTTACCAACACAGATGTAGTGGGATTTTCAACCGTAACCGAAGCACCTTCTGAGTTATCTAACAGAGGAGCAATAACATTTCCAGCGTCAGATTGATTTTCTACCGCTCTACGGTAGTTGTCTTCTGGAGGGTTAGGAGGTAAGGGTTGATAGCCTTCCAGAGGCAGTCCTTGCATCCTACATGATCGGTGAAGACCTTTATCGTCTACGGGCTCAATTTTGGAGAATAACAGAACACACTGAAAATCTAGGGCCAACTAACAAAAAGAAACAGCATACGCTAATAAAATCTGGGAATCAACCAAGCAAACAAAACTTCTCTCGATGATCGTACTAGTTGGTGATGAAATCCAACGTCGTGTGATCAAGTCAAGAAGGGGATAGGATATGGTGGAATAGTTACAATGGCAACCTGCTTAATGGACTTCCACCTTGGTCCAAGCTTCCACACAGTAATTGTGGATTTACCCTCCAAGGAGCCCGAGTGAGTTTGACCAATGTCTGTTCCAGGTACAGTGAGACTTCCCTTCACTGTCACCTTGTGTAAGTACATAAATATTATGGCAACTAAGACACCAATTCGCAGTGAGTCCCTGGGCAGGTACAGTCGACAGTCCGATCCAAAATACATGGGCAGGATAACAAGTTCGAAATCATCCTGAGAGGCTCCCACACATAATCATGGGTATACCTTCAAGTGACCCCCAATATACAATCTGGCCACTACAAACAGTTGAACCACGGAGGAATAATCTCAGTAATTCACCCGAATGTGACCTCGTGCGTAACACCTGTGTGAGAGAGGCATCCCAAAAAACCAATACGACAATTGGATTTGACTCTCCCTAGCTCAGGATGCTAATGTTTGTTTTGAAAAATTTAGAGATTTGTACTCACAGCCTAATCCAAAGTGCTAACCCTAATCTACTGTTGGTGGAAGATCCTAAAAACAAAAAATGTTTTAGATAATTTTAAATTAGCATTCGTTTTACAGCTTCTCTTCACTCAAAGGGTGTATGAAAGTGAAACTGATGGAATGATGACTCAAATTCCCAAAAAATGAATGAAAGATGATAAGCAATCATTTATTTTCAATAAACGCTTATTTAAGGGAAAGAGAAAGAGTCGTTTTCGCTATCAAACACTAATATGGAATGTCCTCAATCAATTGTTTCTCAATCAAATCCAATGCAATGCTGAAACATTTCAGAAATGCCTTTTAATATGCAAACCAATCACTAAGATGTATTTTTGTCGTTTGTATGTGAATGAAGATTAATTCAATGCAAAAACTTCTCCTGCCAACTACCCTTTCAGATCAAGGAAATTCGGACAAGCATAAGCAGATTTCGCACAAACAACACACCCTCTTGCTATGATTGAAACAAGAAGAAAAAAGAAAACAAAAGATAACAAAGAGAATCAAGAAATCTCAAACAAAAGAAAGATTCTTAAGAAAGATGACCTCAAAAAACCAAATGAGATGATTCACAGACTTTTGATGCCCTTCACTAGAGTTCCCGCTCAGTCAGATGAGAGAGAAGAAAGCAGTGGATTGTTTCTAAGTTCTCAACAGTAGAAAAAACTCAAAATAAGGAAGAAGGCCACAAAATATGAACAACAAAGTGCTTACTTCTTATAAGGAAGGATGTCAAAGTTCAATAGGAAGATGCATTGAATCACAAAGAAGCTTAGTGAGTGAAAAAAACAGAGATTGGATCTCAGAAAATGCAATTCTAGAAAGGATTTTTTGCAAAGAGAGGTCAGCGCTCTAGTGTAGGGGGAATGAGAGCATTATAACGCTCTATCTAAGGATTTCAGGGAGTGTTTGTGCCCTGCTAACAAGGTAGGGGAGCGCTGGTGTCCTAAAACCCAAAAAAAAGTCCAAAAAACCCTAAAACTCAGCTGAACTTTTTCATTTAGAGTATGTGTGATGGAATAAAGATTCAATCAACATATGAAATCAAACATACAGGGTGAACAAGGTCTAAAAACAACAAAGGGTAAGATAAGGTCTGTGAGAAAAACCAAAACTGAAAGTTTCGATTCGTCCCCAGTATGGTCGCCAATTTTTGTTGAAGGAAAATTTCCCTGCGAACAGGTAGATCTCCTCTTGAGTGCTAGACTCTTAACTCTTAAGACAGAAGATGCTTATCATGGTCACTGACTTCCTTTTAGATCTATATAAACTAATTTATGAGGAGGAAAAAGAAAATAAGTACCTTTTTATCAGAGTTTGTCCCTACACGGTCTCATTTGAGCTCCAATCTTGAACTCTTCGGTAAGCCCTGTAGACAAACACAGATACAACCAACTTCCTACTCTACTGAGATTAGTTTGAAATAGATGTATCTATTAGAGATGAGTTCATGTGAGATTAAGCACAAACTAGAAAGAAATAGGCCAAGCATATTATATTGATGAGAACAACAACGAAGGAAACTTACAACCATAGATGTGAGTGCAGCAACTTCATCAAGTCCTCCTTGTCTAACCCTTGATCAAAATACCCACGATCAGAATGACAATAACTTCATTGATTATTCTCCTCCACTTCACTGTGTGTTTCCTATGAGATCATAGGTTTCATGCCTCCAATTATTCCCCCCTTTTTCACCATGAGAGGGCCTGCTTATATAGGTTTAGAGAGGCCCAACCACTTGAGATATCTTTGGGATAAGTTGAGGATTTTCCTCCTTCAGTTAGGGATCTTCCCTAATATCATGGCTTGACCAAGGATTTTAATCCAACTGCCTTCAGAGATTGAAGAGATCTTTTCCTCATTCTTCTCAACAAACTAATTTTCGCCTAGAATAGGTAGCGCTCCCCCAAAAGGGGCATTAGAGTGCTATAACGCTCCCTAACAATGCATAGGGGGGTGCCAACACTCCTAACAGTAGAAACGCTCCTCAAAAAGGGCAGAAAGAGCATTATAACACTCCCTAAGAGTGTATAGGGGAGCACCAACACTCCTAATAGTGGTATAGGGGAGCGTTCTCCTCTGAAACTCAATTTTTAGTGATTCTTTCAAA
>JZKD02S1672891.1:66339-80698 GCA_000966675.3 Picea glauca
TACTAGGATTTCACGACTTGCGAAAACAAGGGGTCTTACCCTTTGGTTTCCTGGGTGTCGAAACACTGAAACCTATTCACGCAAAATCGGCTCATCCATAGAGCGCGTCGGGGTATCAGGTACCTGGATTTCACGACTTGCGAAAATGAGGGGTCTTACCCTTTTGTTTCCCGGGTGCCAAAACGCCAAAACCTATTCACGAAAAACTGACTCATCCACAGAGCATGTCGAGGTTTCGGGTACCAGGATTTCGCGACTTGCGAAAATGAGGGGTCTTACCCTTTGGTTTCCCAGGTGCCGAAATGTCGAAAACCTGAGAGAACTACTCTCTCTTGTACAAGGCTCAGATCACATGATCCTTCAGCGGTTTATTGAGTAATTATCCCTAGGCTTGGTGACCTGACTGAAAATCCTTCCTAATTCACCGAGCTATGAACTTTGTGTCAGGGGTAAAGTAAATTTGTGGGTTCACTATGATAGTAGTCCTTTCAAGGAACTCACTCCAGCTCTAGAATGCGGGGAAACTTCCTAGGAGGAGGTGCCTTCGAGAAATCAAACCAGTACATAACATGAGTCAATAGACAGAACAAATCTCAAGGGAACAGACTCATATTCTGAACTCGTTCCTTTTATACGTAAACCAATTATGATCATATAAGTATAAGTATGCATCCATTATTTCCGATCAAAACACCGGGCAATCATTCCACATAGAAATCATTACGGGCGGATAAACATGAGCATGTATTCATGGTATACAATTCAAAATACAAGGCATAAAATACTTATTAGAAACACCAGGTGTGACGTGACTGCTGAGAGGGGTGCTCGTTTCCACCGAACCATAGGCTCAGTGAATCCAAACAAATTTACCATTGGCCACCCCCGAGCTAGACCACGATGCTTTGAGATTCAGTCTCCTACTGCCAACTCAACGGAAGTCAAGGACGAAGGTTACTCTCCTTCTCCTGATACAGGAAAATAATCCCGGACGAGGGTTACTCTCCTTATCCTATATTCCGAACTCCCTGTGTTTCCAGAGTTTCTCCAATTCTCTTCTGCGATCCCTGTCGCGCACGCTTTCTCCCTTCTACCCCTTACCACACTTCCTCTCTTTCCTTTTCTCTGCAAGATTGCATGTGGCGTGAATTTCCCCATCCATGGTCAGGTCCAGGAGCTGTTACAGATGGGTGGTTCACCCCCATCCCCTCATTAACTCTTGAGGAGCCTCCCCACCTACCAATCTGACGGGAAATCCATTCCAGGGCCAGAGAGTTACTTTGGTCTTTGAGAAAGTAAAACTAGTACGGTACTGGCTCGGTGGAAGTTAACACAACCATTCTAGGTCCCTTCCACCACCTCTCATTAGCCATCTTGGTCTCTTTTAGCACATCCCCCTCCCAACATCCATGCAACACATATTCATAATTTACATTCATTGACCTTTTATAAAAAAGTTCGTCAAATCAAACATTCACATCTTTGAGTTTTCCATAGTTCTTGGCCAATATAGTTATTTTTACAGACTAGGGGAAACAGGGTGTTACACTGGGGCTCATCCTTGGGGATATTACAATCCCCTCCCCTTATTTTTGTACTATCCTTAGTGCAACTCTTTACACAACATCAACACGATTTCCAAAATCTTCAAAAATATGTGGGTATTCTGCCCACATAGCATCCTCATGCTCCCATGTCGTGTCGTCAAGACCATACCAGGTCCACTGGACCTTTATAATCCCTATGGCTCGATTCAAGAGCCGTTTTCTCTTCCGGTCCAATATGCGCACCAGATGCACTTGCAAGATGCCTTCTTGCTCCACCTGAATCACATTTCAATCAATAACATGATTAGCATCAGGTATATATTTCTTAAGAAATGAAACATGAAACACATTGTGTATAGTCATGGATGCAGGTAATGAAAGCATATATGCAATGTATATATATGTATATACGAGCAATTCTAATAACATTATAACATGTATACAAGATACACAACATACAATGAATAGAGAATTTATACTTATCTTTTGATTGAGAAGACCTTCCTCCCCTGAGAAGGCATGTGACTCCATCAGGGAAATGGCTTCCCAAGCTAGCCATGGTCCACAATCCATATCCACATGGTCTAGGCCAAGGTACCAAACCTCGACAACACTCCAACCAATGGTCTCTCATTCCCCACGTTCTTGTCCCACCCAGGAGGGTACACCTTCACTGTCACATAGTCCATCGACTGTTACACCTCCCTTTTCTTGGGCTTTAACAACAGGCTGGCTCAGGAAGTCTCAGATCACCATGGCTCCCAGAGTTCCAACTGCCCTCAAAGGTCTCCAGGTACCCTCCAGGCCTCATACCGGGGAACCTATCCCCGCACTTCTCCCTCCAAGGCTCCAGCCTTCTCCAAGGCAACCCAAGGATAAGTGTACACACACTCAGATCCACCTGGGATCCACAGGGTAAGATCTGTTGTCTCCAATCAACATCTTCCCCGAGATACTCTTTGTAGTCAACATTCCAACTTTAATCAACATCATCTCATCTGCATCACCCACATGCAGTTATCATGAGAAAACATAAAATAATTTATTTAGAAACTCAAACTTGGTTCAAAGGGAATTCATCTTTTCCTCAAAACATGAAATTCTATTTCATAATTCATCTTGGCTATTGTCATATTATGAATGCATCCATCCTTGTGGTTTTCCACAGGCACCAAACTGCATACCATTTTTTTTGTAATGCTTCATCTTGCATACAGCCAACAAATTGTCAGTATTTGTTGTACATCATAATTCAATTGCAAAATGTACAAAATATTATGCAGTGAATTTAGAATTGTCTGCATCTAGAAATTCAATCATAATTACCAAACAATTTAATAAAATAGAATGACTCAACATTCTATGCATATGCATGTTCACAGTAATATCTGTAAGTTCACTACTTCTTTCTGAACAAGAAAATTTCATGTAGTCAATGTTCATGTGACTACTTGACTTGCAACTTTCTTGTTGCAATGTCTAACACCTCCCTAAAATTTCCTCAACTTCACGAGTTAACAACATTTCAACTGTTAGTAACAATTATTTCCATGCAATAATATATATGCATGTACTTACAAAACTCAGTCAGCCATTGCATTTATTACACAATTCTATCTCTTACTATGCATGAGTGCAATTCTCAGTGCATACTTATTTAGTGCACCTTGCATTGAATTACACAATGCTCTTCATCTCAATCATGTTTCTCACCATCCATAAGTTGGAATTTTAGCCAATGTGTTGACACATTCTCCACACACTTCCTATTTTCTTCCCAATTAATTGGATTCCTTCCTTTTCGACCAGAACACTGCACCAAGAATATAATTTTGTGGTGTTCATTAGTGTTAGCAAAAAGGTTGCAGTCCAAGTTTTATTTAAAGGTAGGAAGATTTTAGTACCTGTGTGGCTCATAATCTTTCCATATTCATACCTTGCCATATCCAACCATGTTCTAGTCTCATACATGACTAGCTTACTGGCATTCATTCCTATAACAAGTTCTTATCTTTTAGTTCTTTGGTTATTACTCCATAACCAAATTAACATGGCATTCTATTATGTCAGTGTGTGCATTCAAAAGCTAAAAAGATTTGAATTAATATAGGCCTCCAGCCTTTACCACATCCAGTGGTAAGCACTCAATAATATAATCATGTGATTTTATAAAATAACTCTGGCTGAGGAAATTCTTACCTAAATTTCCTTTCAACAATTATGCAAAAAAAGTAATAAAAACTCATACTTGCATGACTGCCATTAATAAATTTTATACTACCTGAATGTATGATGGCAGTAGAAGCTTTCATGCTTATTTTATCAAACTTATAACCAACACTTAAACTCTCTGTTGCTTCCCTCCTTATCCAACAACATCACCAACAACACTTGAAAACATGCAAGCATTCTTTCCTCTAGCTGACCCAACAAGTCATAACATATTTGCTGCCACAGAAATTGAAACAACTTATTTCTCCCTATAAAACTTTTCCTTGTTGATCCCAGAAGTCTACAATTCTTCCCGGATTCTTGAATCTTCTTGTGCTCCAACTGTGATCATTGTGCATGATTATTCCTGCCCTGAGCACTTTCGACGCAGTGTCCCCACCTCAACGGGGTCTGCTGATCTCCCGGTCAAAGGATCTTTCAATATTCTGAGTCGAATTGACTCTTTAGGCTCATGATTGAACCCAAAAAAATTATACACATTCCCCCTTTTCTCCTTTAGGTGCAGGTCCTGTGATACCCGCGCCCTCTGTCTGCGCGCTTCTAAAAGGTCGATTTTCAGGCGCTAGCTCCTTTTTCACTATCCCCTTCCTTCATATGGCCATGGGCTATGACCTCTTGGAAAACTTTGATTTTGGGCGTGGGCAAGGGTGGTTTTAGGACAACCCGCTTTTCTCCCCACAATTCACCTCCAATTGCCACGTATCACTTTGTTAAAACTGTGGTATAAATTGAGGCCCGCTCTCAGATTTTTAACATCTGAGCAAATTCTGGCCCTACAATCCAACTCGACCGTTGATCTCCAATTCCTTGGCGATACCTCTCAATCAATGGTTTTTGTCTATTCTTTACCTGCCTCTGGCCAACTATCCAATCAACGACCTTTTTTTCCTTTCACATATGATCTCATATCTCCACGATCTGTCGACATGTAGTTCCCTTCCAAATCAATGACTACGATTGATTCTGGCCTTCCGGCCTTTGGGAGTTTCAAATCTAAAATATCGCTTCCTCCTCAGTAGCTATCTTCCAGAGTGGAAGATCTGCTAGCACCTATAACTTTATATGTGGGACTAAGATTTTATCCACGAGTTCGGCCTTCGGGAGTTTTAGTTCTCAAACTCTCGTTTCTTTCGAAGAGATTTCTTCGAAATAGAAGATTTTCTGCCAAGCATCCTCCTCAATCGATGGTTTTTCTCCTGCATCAGGACTTTGGAATTTTCCCCCCTCCTCTTTTCTAGAGTCTAGATCTGGCGTCGTGTGGCCTCCTTCACATCGACGACTCTCATCATTTTGGGACTTCGTGAGTCCACTCTCCTATGCACCTTAAAAGAGTTAAGTTTCATGCACTTTCCTTAGGATCCAATGGTTGTTGGTCGTCGCGCTCAGATCTGACAGATAGATCCAATCTCCTCCTGCACGTGTTCCTTCTACTTGGACGTGAAATTTGATGGCCAGATCTCTTCCTATGCAATTGATCTGACGATAGTTGTCGCTCCTCCTCCTGAGCTTTCTCTTTCTCTCGAAATGGGAAAATTTCTATGTGTCAATTCTTCGACCTTTTATTCTTCTGTGAGTCCTTGACTTTGGGTCTCATCTGTGTTTCTGAAAATGCTATCCTTCTTGAGCTTCTGGACTTGGGATAATTATGACTCTTGTGCACCCTTTGCATTATCTTCTCTAATATTCTCCAACTTGCTCAGTCTCCCAAGGGATTCTACCCTTCTGTGTCTTCCAAAAGACTTTCTGGTGCCCTCCTGGCACGTTCTACGCTCATCCCCCTGAGCTTTCAAACTTGAAACAAGTTCATCTCTACACGCATTCCTTGTGCTTTGACTAGCCTCCAAATGGTTGTCTTTCAACACTTCGTCCAAGTGTTGGCCCGGTGCACTCCTTGCATAGGTCTTCCTTCATAGTGTTCAACAACTCTGTGAGTGTCTCCTAAGTGCTCTATGAAAATTCGATTTGTTTCTAACACTCGTTGAACTCTGCAAACACAATGTACAGTCAACTGGAATTTGTCAGACTATCATTCCTTAACAAATCCCACAACATTCATAAACCAATTTGATTTAAGAAAACGTTCAGATTTCATTTTATTTCCGAGCTCTTCTCTGCTCTGTAATAATTTTTGGGCACTAGCCCCTTTCTCTCAATCCCCAATCCATGTGATCATGGGACATGACCAAGCGCTAGATCACTAGGTTCTTACTCAGGCCTTCAGGCCTTCGGCTTCGGAAGATTTCAAAGCACCACACAACAATCTGTCGGAGTTATAGATTACCGAACTCGCGAAGTAGGGTGGATCAACCGTCCACGTCTAGTCAGCATCCAACGACTGACACTTACTATGGAACCTTAGGCATCTGAGTTCCATAATTTTGGGTCTTCAGGACTTATGAGCTTCAAAGGATCTCGCATCCGCACCTCTGAACTACTAATCTCTGAACATTCCCAATCACCTTTGGTAACTTCATTACATCACATCGCTGAGCGATCTTCCAATTGCAAGGGCATGCAATGAAATTTTGGAGTAACCCACCTTTCATCCCGCAATTCTTCTGACGCTGACACGTAACCCCTCGGTGAAACCGTGGTTTGGATTGTGAGACCACCTTGAATAATCAACTTCTGTGCAACTTGGGTCCCCGCAATGCCTTCTGGCTGTTGATCTTGATGTATCGTGATCAACACCACTGTGGGTGCTTCGACCTTTAACTTCGTTATGTAACCTCGGGTCCCACTAACCATGCTCATATGGAGTGCCACATGGCCGAATACTAGCGCCTAACTCGTGGCCCAATCAGATGGGTGTCACAAGTCACATTCCATATGGAATTTCAACCTTCCACGGGTTTGGAACCCAGTAACACATGGCACACATCCCATGTGTTCACGTCCATCCAAGTGGCATCATCATGACCCACTACTTCAGCTCTTGGTTTGATCTAACGGTCGAGCTCTTCTCCCCAGATCTACGGTGTAGATCCACTTTGGGGCTTCAAACTTTTTCTTATTTTCCATCAACTTCACCGAAGTCGCAAAGTCCAAAGGGCTTCCAGGTTAACCCTTCTATACCTTCTCTAGATCTTATGGTCGTAAAGGATTTCCCTTTCCTTCTGAACAGATCCTACGACCCCAACACCACAAGTGTTGTGATCTCTCTCTCTCTCTGTGGCCAAATACCACGTTTGTTGCGGATTTATGATACCGCTAGTCCTCTTGAGCTCCTTAACACGGCCAAGGTAATCCTCTTGGCACTCAGGGATGTTTCTGAGGTCCAAAATTGGTTCCTCTTAACACAATTTCCTCTTGAAACCTTGAGTCCAATGACCACTTACCTAACCCATCCAGGCTCCGCGTTGAAACCTTGGGTCGGAACTTGAGTTTTGTCCATTTCGACAACAACTCCTTTTGAAGCACTTTCTTCAAATTCCACTAACATGGCCCATCCAGGCTCAGTGTTGAAACAATGCTATGAACTCGAATTTTGTCTACTTCGACAACAATTCTTTCCAAAACTTTTGCTTCAATTTCCAATAACATGGTCCATCCAGGCTCATTGTTGAAAACCTTGGCTCTGATACCAATTTGTAGAGTCCCCAACCACCAACTGGCCAAGGCAACGCCACTACTCGGAGGCTTCACTTAGCTTTGAGACCAAACTGTAGCATCCCTAGCCCTCCACAGAGACCAGGTAATGGTAGCACTGCGAAATATACATTTATATATATATAACATGCATTTTAATTGAATTAAAACACATAACACAGAGTTACTATTACCATACAAAATCAATGGAACTAACAGTAATTTCATATATGCAACAGAATACATGATAACATTCAAGCATCACAAAACATGCATAAAATACATAATTAAGCACATAAATGATACTTATATTTTAGCTAGAATAAATCCACCAACTACGTGTATACCTTCCACGAACCTCCTAGCCTTAGACCACGCTGCTCATTATGCTCAACAGTGGGTCACCCCCGAGCTGGGACTAGGATCCACCCAGGGCAAGGGAATCCTAGACTAGGCTGAGGTTACAAGAAAACTGCACAGTGAAACCAGAAAGATTCTCTCCAGGAGCCTTCTTATGCCCACTACTCACGGACTCTCATTCCCCACATGCCTGTTCCACCTGGGAGTATACACCTTCACTATCACACAGTCCATCGACTGCTTCACCTCCCTCTTAGGGTCTTAGAAATAGGCCGGATCAGGAATTATCAGATAACTGGTGTTGGACTCTCTCTGAAAGAAAACTACTTCCCAAAAAAATTTCTCACCATGAGAGAGATGTTCACAGGACTGACAATTTGTCTCTTCAACCATGGGCCTGACAACCCACTTGTTCAACCAATTTTAACTCAATTCCCGCAAGGTAAGGACAACAACCACTGGTCAATACAACTTTGGAAAACAAAAGGCAGCAACCCAAAATGGTTAAGGTATGAACTCGGCTCTGTGAGGAACTGCGTGGCCGCAACAACTAACAGTTATGACACAACATGACTCAAACATTTACAAGGTGCTCGGACTTCACAGGAGACACATCTCAGTCCACGGGTTTCAGGGTGTGTGACAAGGAATCAACATAGAGGTCGATCATGGAGGTTTTGGGTTCAAACTCCAAATGGAAGAATGGACAGGACCCCCCCAACAATGTTGGATTTCCCAACTATAACTGCATGTGCCTAGGTCGACACATGTCTTCCTGCATCCGCATGCACTCCACTTAGAATACACTCCCTTTCCAGGAACTTAGGACAACACTTGGTCAGTTGACCACCTTATCCTTTTAGGAAATAATAATAAATTATAATCCCCTTTAGAGGTAAGCCCCATAGCTTATCCCCTAGGCCCAAACACTTAGCCTCCTTCCTTACCCAACCTTGTGGAAGCTTAGTCCCCCATCACTCTTTATTCATGGTCGGTCTACATGCAGCGATGTTTATATTTTATTAATGATTTTGCATAATTACATATACAAAACAGGTTCCTGACCTTAGCATCCTAGGCTCTTTGGCCTAATCATCACATAAGCCTCCTAGTTTATTATAACACTTGGCTCACGAGCCTACAAAACATGTTTACAATTCATAAATACAACTGGAGCTCGTCCTTGGGGATATTACATATAGCTTTCTCGATGTAATGATTAAAAGAATAAACATTTCAACAAAAGAAAAGCCATAACATGTTGGTTTTACAAATATTATACTCATGTATAATTGATTACAAGACTATTTGAAGAAACCTTTTGTAGTGTCCCCAAGGCCGAGCCCCATTGCAAATCATGATATATGAAATGAATTGTAAACATGTTCTATAGGCTGGTGAGCCAAGTTTTGTATAAGCTGGCAGGCTTATGTGTTTGTTAGGTCGGGGAGACTAAGTGTTGAAGGCCAGGAGCCTGATGTTGTACTTGTATGTATGCAGAATGATTAATAAAATATAAACACCACCAGGTGCAGACCGACCACGATGAATGAGTGAAGGGGGACTGAGCGCCCACAGAGTGGGAAAGGGATTAGGGGCTGGAAGGTGGGAAAAGGGGCTCAGTGTTGAGCCTAGGGGGCTTAAGCCTGGGAATAATATTTTAATATTATTTCCCAAAAGACATGTGTATTTTATTTTATCCTAAGTTCCTGGCAAGGGAAAACGTGCAAAAGGGATGCATGCTATGGGAACGCATGCATTTCTCGAGGTGACAAGTGTCAACCCTGGTGCATGCAAATATAATAGCTGAGATGAACCGTGACAGGGGTATATTCTCCATTCTACCCGACCGTCTGAGCGTGAACCCATCGAACCTCTGCAAGAATACCCTCGTACAATCCCGAAACCAAAGTCGGGAGACTATCCCATGATTGTTGAACCTGTTTGGGAAGTGCGTGTCTGTTTTTCGCAATTGACTGTTGTGGCCCCGCAGTGCTAGACTGCACGTGGCATGCTGGCCAGAGTAATATTTGTGCTGAGCTTGTATATGACCTCTCTTCTGGTGAGGGAGACGACTGTGGTTGGAAGAGGCAGGCTGTCAGGCCTGTGAGCAACTCTTTCCAGGTGAAATATTTTGCTGGAAAGGGGTTTCATCCAGAGAGTGCCCAGCACCAGCTACGGGCTCTGAGACTTCCTGATCCGGCCTGTTGCCGAGACCCAGAGAGGGAGGTTAGCACCGATGGACTTTGCGTGTGAAGGTGTATACTCCTGGGCGGAACAGGCATGTGGGGAATGAGAGCCTGGTAGTAGTGGGCGTAAGATGGCATCTTTGGGGAAGAATCCTTCCGAATATTTCTATGATGCTTCCCTGTAACCTCAGCCTAGCCTAGGATTCCTTGCCTTGGGGTGGAGCTCGGTCCCAGCTCGGGGGTGATCCACTGTTGAGATGATGAGCAGTGTGGTCTAAGGCTAGGAGGTTTGTGGAAGGCCTGCACTTGGTTGGTGGATTTCACCACTGTTACAAGATAAGTATCTAACTATGTTCTTATCCCATTTTGCATGACTGTGCTACATAAATTATCATGATTTCCGCTGTGTATATGAATTATTGTTAAATGCTATGGATTGTTTAATCGTAGCAGTGAAATTATATGTGTTACTCTGAGTTAAATGTATTCCTTTACTTGAATGCATGTCTATTATATAATGTCTGTACGAATTATGTAAAAGAGCATGTACATAATGTTACTTAGTGTGTTATAAGCTCTGGGTAAGCATAAGGTACACTACAAATTGTTATCAAAGCGAAGGTCTCGATGCTGAGCCTAGATGGGCCAGTGGAGTGGTCGTTGGACCGAGAATGTGAAGGGAATTGGGCCTAGAATGGTCAATTTCAAACCTTGGATTGTTCCAGTGTGTCAAGTAGTTGCTTGACCGCGTGTACGAACTCAAGAGTTTTAGCGGTGCAGTGAAACCGCAGCCGGTGTGGTCTATGGCCCCGGGGAGACAGGTCTCTACACCAATGGTGTTAGAACCTTAGGATCTGTTCGGGAGGGAAGGTGAGCCCTCGTGACCGTCGGATCTGGAAAAATGTGCGTAAGGATTAAAATTCCTTTGGAAATGGCACAGGAGTGTGGAAATCGCGATACGCGAAATCCCAAATTAGTTAGAAACCATCTAAGCCGTCAAATCTCGACCAGAAAACCCGACAGCCATTGGATCTGTCGGGAGGTGCCTGAAGGTTAAAACCTCAGTGATTAAAGGTGAAAGCCCGAAATAGATCTAGACCGTCCGCAAGATGGAGGACACGTGTCGTAAGATTTTCCATTTCGGGAAATCGGGAATCGCGATATCGGGAGTCCTGGTAACAAGGAATCGGGACTTTCCATGATGGAAACCCCGGAACAGTCGTGGACCATCCGATTTGAGATGGCCATGTGTTGTGAGACTACCCGTTTCGAGGATCGGGGATTCGGAAGTTCCGATGACAAGAACTCGGACTTTCGTCATGATAAATCCCGACCATACTGTCGAGACATTAGCGTGTGACTAAGTCCCGATGAACGAACAAGATTCCTTCGGGAAATCTCAGGGTCTGTAACGACCGTTCGATGTGAGAAAGATCTGACTGTTGGATTTACGCGGGGAATTTCATATCGAGGATTGGGTGTTGGAGATCCCGACATCACTACAACAGGAATCGCGAAATCGCGAAACGCGATATCCCGACGGACAAAAGAACTGTGTGGGGGCCACAGGATCCGAGAGGTGGACAGGTGGCACGTCGTTTCGGGTTTTCACGGCAAGAAGTCCCGAAAATTTATGCATTTAGAATTCACGATATTGCGAACTCCGAAACGCCGAGAGACTGAGGGACCGTTGAATAGTCAATCGTGCGAGTGTATCGGAGAAACAACATATCGGGGTTCGGGAGTCGGTAAGTAAGTTGTCCGACATCGCGAGTGCCGAAATCGGGATAGGGAAAACCCCGATAAGGGTAAAAGACTGTGGTCTTATGAGAGGCGGTCACATGGACCTCGGCATAGCCGGGGGGCTAAGGCAAAAGGTGCATCGGCAAATCGGGGATCGAGAGTTCGTGAGGACAGGAACTCATGTCGTCGAGGATCACGAAACCCCGACACCCGAAGCTTCAATCGGGAGATGTGCCACATAGACACATGAAGAGTACCAGGTGCCAGCGAGTGGGAAGACAAAGCAAGAGTGGTGGGACCCTAATGACGTCACCGAAGGTGACGAGGATTTTCCGAAACACACCACGTACCACTACGGTTGAGGGCGACAGTTGTGCTGTAGACCCATAGAATAAGGTAAATCGAAATTTCGGAAGTCGAGGGTGGAGAAGGAGAGTGAAACGGGAGTTCTCCAGTACCGAAACTCCAAAACCCCGAAACTCAAGGTTTCGAAAGTCTCGAAATACCGAAAACTAAAGTTTCGAACACCCGAAAAATATAGAGCTGAACAGAGCTCAGAAAATTCGTGAAATTGAAACACTTTCTTCAACTCGATTGTCACGAAAGATGAGGAATTGTCAAGAAAAATGAAGGGCTCGACAAATTCGAGTCGTCTACGCATTATATTGCAGAAGACTGACGAGTGCCAGAACTGTTTGGAAATTTCCGCAATTGCAAAGAAATGGGAGAGATACATAATACTTCCAGTTCAAGAAACTTATTTAAAATGAAATGTCTTTTATTTTGTTCGAACTGGCTTATAAATATTGTGGATTGTTCGTGAAGGTTTAATGGACTGACAAACTTCGAATTGACTGCACAGTGCGTGTGCAGAGTTCAACGAAGGTCAAGATTCCAGTTAACCAACGTCGAGTATGGAGTGGGGAAAAGTGCAGATTAACTCTGAAATAGAAGACAAACAGGAAGGAAAGGATGTTAACCTAGGAGTCGAAGGATCGAACTCCAATGGGCATGGAAAAGAGAAGGATAAACAGGAACACATAATGAAAATCATTGAAAGGTTGCAAAGAGAGGCCAAGGCTCGCCGAGATGATAGCCGAAAACTCATGAAAGTCAGGGACCGACAGGGTGCATTAAACTTAAAATTTTTGAAGAGTTTGGAAAGAATAGAGAAGAAACTCGAGAAAGGAAGAGACTCAAGTACGACTGAGAGTCGCAGAACCCATGGGAGAAGAAGTAGGTCGAGGAGTGGTAGCCAACATCGTAGTCGCTCCCAAAGGCATTCCGACAGTAAGACACACAGTAGTTCGAGCCCATCCCCTACCAGAAAACATCAGAAATCTGAAAGGGAGGAATTTAAAGGAGAGATGAACAAGATTAAGTCTCCAACATTCGGTGCAGAACATAAGAAGAAGGAAGATGTCGAGACATGGTTGCTTGGCATGAAGAAATACTTCCAATTGCATAATTATTCCGTCCATGCAGAAGGAAGAATTGCAATGTACCAACTGAAAGGAAAAGCATCCATGTGGTGGGATCAGTTTGTGCAGGTGCAGCACATCAGAGAGAAAGAGGTCACTTGGAAGGAATTCAAGAGGTATTTCGAGAAGAAATGCCTGACTAAAAGATACTATGACAGAAAGATGAAGGAGTTCTTTGAACTCAAGTTGGGCAGTATGACCATTGATGAGTATGAACGAAATTTTCTGGAACTACTAAAGTATGTTCCATTCATCAAGGATGAAGCTGTTAAAATTCATAGGTATCTGAGTGGACTGCCACCTTCCATTGGCGACAAGATTCAATATGATGATCCTAAGACTATGGAAGAAACAATAAGAAGGGCAAAATGCTTATACGGACAGCAAAGAGAAAAGCCTACCTTTCGGAAGGCTTGGGGTGACCAGAAGAGGTTTAAGAAAGAACAGAGGCAGAAGGAAGACAAGCCTTCCTTTTTCAGAAATAGTCGTCAAGGAAAGCCATCATTTAGAGAGATGAGAAGGACTGAAGAGGGAGCACAAAGATAGAGACTGACGCCCATTCAGTGTTGGGGCTGTCAAGGAAACCACAAGTACAGAGATTGTCCCCATAAAATGGGTAAGGCGAGAACTGTACATATTGTTCAGCAAGCTGAAAAAGTGGAGGATATGGGCAGCAGAATGCCAAGGATCTACGCAGCCCTGGACAATAAGCAAGCAGAATTTCAATCACACATGATTGAAGTGGAAGATATGATCAACAACTGACCACTTGTTATTTTGATTGATTCATGGGCTAGCCATAGTTATGTAGACCCTAGAGTGGTGGAAAGTTTGCATCTAACGAGGAGCAAACATGAGAATTCTTGGTTAGTGCAGTTGGCCAAAGGGGCCAAGAGGAAGGTCACTGAATTGGTTGAGTTCTGTTCGGTGGACATAAAAGGAATGAGCACTAAGGCTGAATTGAACATTCTGCCTTTAGGCTCATATGATTGCTTAATTGGGATGGACTGGTTGGACTAGCACCATGCCCTTATAGATTATCGTAACAAAAGGTTCACATGTCTGGATGAAGAGGTAAATCAGGTAACCATCCAAGGAATTCCCAGAGCCGTGGCTGTTAGAGAAATCTCAGCCATGCAGCTGAAGAAATGTTACCGGAAAGGCTGTCAATTATTTGCAGCCCGGGTGGAAGAAGTATTCCAAGATGTGGTCTCGAATT
>JZKD02S1672891.1:83045-100747 GCA_000966675.3 Picea glauca
GGGAGGGGGATTGTAGTGTCCCCAAGGCCGAGCCCCGTTGCAAATCATGATATATGAAATGAATTGTAAACATGTTCTATAGGCTGGTGAGCCAAGTTTTGTATAAGCTGGTAGGATTATGTGTTTGTTAGGCCAGGGAGCCTAAGTGTTGAAGGCCAGGAGCCTGCTGTTGTACTTGTATGTATGCATAATGATTAATAAAATATAAACACCGCCAGGTGCAGACCGACCACGATGAATGAGTGAAGGGGGACTGAGCGTCCACAGAGTGGGCAAGGGATTAGGGGCTGGAAGGTGGGAAAAGGGGCTAAGTGTTGAGCCTAGGGGGCTTAAGCCTGGGAATAATATTTTAATATTATTTCCCAAAAGACATGTGTATTTTATTTTATCCTAAGTTCCTGGCAAGGGAAAATGTGCAAAAGGGATGCATGCTATGGGAACGCATGCATTTCTCGGGGTGACAAGTGTCAACCCTGGTGCATGCAAATATAATAGCCGAGATGAACCGTGAGAGGGGGATCTTCTCCATTCTACCCGACCGTCTGAGCGTGAACCCGTCGGACCTCTGCAAGAATACCCTCGTACAATCCCGAAACCAAAGATGGGAGACTATCCCGTGATTGTTGAACCTGTTTGGGAAGCGTGTGTCTGTTTTTCCCAATTGACTGTTGCGGCCCCACAGTGTTGGACTGCCCGTGGCATGCTGGCCAGAGTAATCTTTTTGTTGAGATTGTATATGACCTCTCTTCTGGTGAGGGAGGCGACTGTGGTTGGAAGAGGCAGGTTGTCAGGCCTGTGAGCAAATCTTTCCAGGTGAAAGAGTTTGCTGGGAAGGGGTTTCATCCAGAGAGTGCCCAACACTAGCTACGGGCTCTGAGACTTCCTGATCCGGCCTATTGCCGAGACCCAGAGAGGGAGGTTAGCACCGATGGACTGTGCGTGTGAAGGTGTATACTCCCGGGTGGAACAGGCATGTGGGGAATGAGAGCCTGGTAGTAGTGGGCGTAAGATGGCATCTTTGGGGAAGAATCCTTCCGAATATTTCTATGTTGCTTCCCTGTAACCTCAGCCTAGCCTAGGATTCCTTGCCTTGGGGTGGAGCTCGGTCCCAGCTCGGGGGTGATCCACTGTTGAGATGATGAGCAGTGTGGTCTAAGGCTGGGAGGTTCGTGGAAGGCCTACACTTGGTTGGTGGATTTCACCACTGTTACAAGATAAGTATATAACTATGTTCTTGTCCCATTTTGCATGACTGTGCTACATAAATTATCATGATTTCTGCTGTGTATATGAATTACTGTTAAATGCTATGGATTGTTTAATCGTAGTAGTGAAATTATATGTGTTACTCTAAGTTAAATGCATTCCTTTACTTGAATGCATGTCTATTATATAATGTCTGTACGAATTATGTAAAAGATCGTGTACAGAATGTTACTTAGTGTGTTATAAGCTCTGGGTAAGCATAATGTACACTACACCTTTATCTCATTATTTTAAAGTAAAAAATATGTACATTTTCATGCTACAGCCAATAATATGCACACATTATTGGGTGCCTTTAATTTTATAACACCTTTGTTGTCAACTTTTGTAGTAGAAAGATTATTTTTATGAGAAGGAGGGTAGACAATATCAGTGGCACCTTGATATTTAAAAGATGTAGCCATTTTGCTTAGATCTAATGGTGGTCGCCAAGCCTTACCCTTTCTTAAGAATTTCAATAGATGTTTTGAATATGGAAGGACATCTTGAGGCTCACCTTCTAAAATATTCTTTTTATTTTCACAAGAGTACCAAACTCTAAGCATTTCTTCCACACTTTCCCTGGGAGGACAACTTTTCCAGATCTTATGCATTTCCATGAAGTTATTCACCGTATTCTTTTGATAATTCCTCTATGAATGATAATGCAACTTCCTTTGCAAATACAACAAAAAGAGGACTAGTAATACACTTCCATTTGTACTTTAAATGTTGGAAAACATAAACTTATAATTGGATGGAATGCATATCTTCTCTCCCTATACAAAGATTTATACCTACAAATATAATAAAAATAATTAAATAGGGTTAGAAAAAACATGCTCTACATAAATATTCAAACAACATAACAAGTTGATTAGCTAAAACACAATATACTGACTAAATAACAAAAAAAGAAGATAAAATAACATACTAAAATTAGTTTTTGATGTTTTTCATTGAAAAGCTCTTAACATATGCAATCACAATTGAAGCTTAACTATTTCACAAGTTACCTCAATAATTCTTTATTAATCCCTAATATAAAATATAACAATATCAAAAGATAGACTTGTTAAGTTCAAGCTAACCAATGGGCTTTGTACAATTTTCTAGAAGGAAGCAACAATAAGGGAATATGTTTATTCAAACTATGCAACCTTACCTCAAAATAGAACATTTGCAAATCCATTTCTTCAAAATTCAACGCCAAAAAATATCTACCTTCTACAATTACCTAGAATATATATAGTCAACATCATTACATTGGGTTAACAACATCCCCATCCAATATAGTAATAAAAATAAAATTGAGAGCAAATCTATGACAACCAATATTACAAAGATATGAGCACATCCTATCAGACAAACCTTTGACATTAAAAACTGAAGAGTTATCAATCGGCCCAACATGTTTCATAGGAGGAACATCAACAAGAAAAGCTTGTGCATCTATAATATAACAATGCAATTTTGGTTAGACTCCATAATAGCATAAAAATAAATTACATTACACGTATCCAAACTTTGGTTACATCATATACACCCGGCATAGTAGGAGAACTAGAATGGCATTGCATCTGTCTATGTTCTCGAGTTGAAGCCACATGTTGCACATCTATAAACATCATAACACTACAAGTCATAAATGAGGATGGGTACACAAAAAATCCTAAACAAAATAAATCTTCTCACTCAATCTAACTTACCAGGGACAACATGAGATGCAATATTTGAGCGAGGGTGTCCACGTCTATTGGAAGATTCAAATTGAAATGGTTCATATTCAGAGGAATGGACATTTAAATCAATTTCTAAAACTATGTTTCTTTTGTTTCTTCTCCTTTTATTTGTAGGTATGAGGAAACTCTTCGTTCACTTGAGAGATGTCTCAAAAGCACTCAACCTAAGTGTGAAATTAAAATCCAATATGTGTCAATTATTGGCCTCATCCAACATCCTTTTAATTAGGTCCACCATCTCTCAAGTGTTGGTTAAAGTAGCGGGAGGACTATTTCGAAGCACATCTAGGTATCCCAACAATTCCTCCCTAGCCAATCGAAGTGCCTCATCATCTTGATCAACAATTCCAATGGCCACAGGAGTCGTGTCAACATTTGCATCAATCATTTATGTCTCCACAATTATCTCGAGAGGATCATTGAATGCATCAGGTACTGCATCATCAAATATATTAGGCTTTGCATTTTGATCCATTGATGGCGTTGAACCCTTCGAAAGGAAGTACAACCACTCCACCTTTATTGTATGCTTGCAGGTGTTTCCACGAATAGACCATGGACATTCGCACACCATAAAATTCTTGTGATACCAAGTCACAAGGTATTTCTTTTCATGATCGGTTTGACTCCTCACCCAGTATGCATGAGATATGATTTCATGGGGCCACCAATCATCATGTGGAATGCTTCTAGCTTTCTCCATTGAGGATTCAAACAACTTCCCCTGCTTGTGGTTATTCAAATATCCTTCTTCTTTTAAAATGTCTTTGAATCTATAATACAACTTTGCATGTATCAATAACATATATAGAAACCAATCCATTCTACGAGCACATTTATTTCTTTAGTCATACAAAAACTTGGACTTCAATAAGCTATGGTATGCCTCCATAGAATTATTTGTCTCTGGATTTGCTTGATGAAAATCATGACAACCTTTAACCCACATCCCTAATTGAAAGAACTAAGTTAGTGAAAAGATAATCTTTATGGAAGAGGAAAAAAAAAAAGTATAGTATGTGAACTTACAAAGCTTATTACCTGCAACCCAAGTGCTATGAAAATAATCCAAGAATTTTTTCTCATCTGCAAAATCAATGAAAAAATTATCCACATGCTTGACCATTGATTCGGCATTGAGGCAGGAGTTCATAATATAACTTAACATGTTGAGCATAACATTTGCTTTCTCTAAAGTAGAGGCCAACTTATAAATATTTTTTTTCCATGCCCTCCATACATGCCAAATACACAATATCGCTCGACACTGTGTGGCCTTGTTGTAAGATTCAATGCATTTATGTGAGATAATCTTACAAAATAAATACAAGTCACAAAAAAATCATATGAAATTTACCTCAAAGCATCGATTTCTTCCAATGCATCATCGACCATGAATGCATTGAATTTTTAATCAAATCAAAATTGATAACACATGTCCATTAGCGGATTCAATTATGTCACAATATCCAATGATGTATTTCGGGATGTCACAACCCATGCAATTGGTACCCAACTTTGTTGGTTATCAAAGGGAACAAGTGTGTACAATTGATACTGTAATATTCAATAAAACTCAAAGTCAAATTTTAAGCTATCAATCACAATGAATCACAACCCAAGCAATCATTTATTAATGAATCATTCAAATTCACCTTACCGCATATTTATTGCTACTGAAAGTTGAATCCATTCCTATTAAACTATCATGAGATAGTTTGACCATTCTCTTCAACATCCATCTAGTTTGAATGCCAATTATAAAAGGAACATTTGGACCATTAGGCTTCTGAAAAAAGAAAAAATCATCTAGTCGTTTCTGATACCAGAGGTTAACACTCGTTTCATCTTTCTTGTCAAGTTGATATTTTCCCTTCATCAAGCAGTTATAAATATTTTCAACATCTTTTCTAGTCAAGAAAAAATATCTATCATGATCTTCCACATCCACATCAACATATCGTTCAATGTTCTTTTGATATACAACATCAATTGGCACTTCCATAAAGAAGCAATTTTCTACAAAAGAGACATTTTTTCTCGATAGCCTAGGTTTACGCAAGGATCTAGCCCCCTGGACTTGTCAAGTGTTCCATGACAAGGCTATCCTTCCTCATCTTCATGCTCGTATGTGTTTTATGTAAGTATTGTTATGTTAGGGTCCTTATTCTTTACATTCACTATAAAGTGGCATTGACATCCTCTCTTCTTTACAAATGAGTTGTTGCATGTATCCGAACACATTCCTCTTTTGTCTTCTGAGCCATATGAACATGAGTAACTGCACTACAAATTACAACACCTTAGCACAAAATCATATATATCCACTCATGAATAACCATTTTTTATCATATATATGTCAGGTCATAAGATGCATGCACCAACTAAAACTAAAAATCATTTAGAAATGCAAGAACCATGTGATTGTGAAATACTTACAACTCATATAGCTTGTGACTGTTATCACTTTCTGTTGAGGTTTTTTTCACTGTTGGTAAGAAAGTACAAGGAGCATCGAGATTTCTTTCTTCCCCTCTAATAAAATCAAGAACTCTACCTAAAGGGATTCGTGCAATATGATCAAATAAAAGACTGTCTCGTCTATATACATCAGTGTAGGTTAAATATTTTCTAGAAAAGGTCGACTTATCTTTTTGGTCTTGGACCTCAAGGCCCATTATAATCTTCCATTTTCTTTGTCAACCCATTTTGTATGGATACCTAAAAACAACATTTTCTCAAGGGTTAGATAACCAATATTTTGCAATCACAAATTTAGAACAAATAGAGAATCAATATTTTACAATCATGTTGAGTGCATAATGCATAGAGAACAAAGTTTTTACAATAAGGGATGGCGAATTTTAGAGACCCATAGAACACCATATTCAGGTAGCAGGGTTGTTTTGAAGTTTAACATTGGATCCACAATGGAAACATTTTTTGATGGGAGCAAGCATGGAATTGAACCTTATGCTATACAGGTCTCTCCAGATGGAGAATTGTTTGTAATAGACTCTGCAAAGAACAATATTATTAGAGTGACTCCTCCATTATCACGTTGTATGTGTGTCTACTTAAAATTGGGTCTTCTAATTTTATTTCAAAAATAGTATGATAATGTTCATAGTATCTTGATCATTGACCTGTGTTTTATTTTCGAAATACATAAAAGGATGATACATTTATTCCCACTTTTGAGTGCACATGACTTTGTTTTATTTGTTTTCTGTAGATAGAAAATCTCATTTTGCTAGTTTGATGTAGCAATAGGTCCTTGAGTCTCGACCCTCAAGGAGGAGGAGCAACCACAATTTTGTGTAAAATTATAGGTCTACTAGATAGTATTTTGAGGGATGCAACGAGTATGTTATAGTCAACAGTTTGAGGCAGATATGAGGGTGTTATAGGATTGTTACAACCAGTCAAGAGGGCAGTTTTGAGGGAAGAACAACTAGCAATTTTGAGGGTTGAAGGAAAGGCATGCAGTACAACATTATGCATCTCACATAAATAAAATTAACCCTTATCATTGCACAAACAAAAACTTCCAAGTCATTGTTTTTACATAAATATACTATATTGAGATGCATAAGGTTTATGTGAGAAATAAGCCTCTGGGTTTTGAAATTAATACCCACTACGTATGAAGGGCGTGGGTAAGAGGAAAGAAAAATGGGCTTTATCCCCACAAATTAACCCACTAATAAATCACTTACAAACCTAGAAAGTAAGTATGGAAAATAAGTGTTTTAAGAGATTGAAATATAGGTTAGTTCAATTCCCTTGGGGTTAAGATGGATCTGCACAGGGAAGATAAAAGTTTAACCATGAATTTATTTATTTCTAAATTAATGATGGGTATATTTGAAGCATAAAAAAATACAGAGAACCTTTGTCACAGATTCGGGAATGTATAAAAAAACACAGTAAAATATAAAGGTTCTTACCTTAACTGGGGTCGAGTTGTGATGAAGGTGGCAATTCCATGTTTTAACGAATCTCCACGAAGGTGTTCGGGTGATTTCTATGTGAACGGAGAGGAATGGTGGGCACAAACGAGGAATGGCAGACACATTTATCGGCTAATGAGTATTTGGGCGAGGGCATGAAGCTTCTGGAGAAATCAAAATAGAAAGAGAAACCAAATCAATTTAAGAGGGTAGGTAATTACGACGTGGTTCGAAGGAGAATTGGATGCAGGTTGACAGAAAGAGGTGGTGGTGTCGGCTGGGTGCGGGAAAAGTTGACCACCGAAAAGGGTCCGTCGAGAGAGGGGAAGGGCAAGGGCAGGGGGCCTCCGATTTTCCTACATGGGATTGGTTACATGAATTCAATAAGTTTGTTAATGCTCAACTTCAGTAATATGTATGAATTTGCATTATTATTCATGGGAGAAGCGAATATAGTTTGATTTTTTTCGAAAATTAATTAATATATACTGATTCATGGAAAATGTTATGCTTTCACGACCAAGAGATAATGAATCATAAATTCAAGGTTAAGTATTTTCCCTATCTCCAGATCGCTAATGAATGATAAGGTATTGTTTTCTTTGGTTATCGCTAATGCATGTTAAGGTATTGTTTTCTCTGGTTAACAAGAGTGTACCATATCTATTTGAATACAATTGTATAGATAATTGGCAGAGATTGACGTGGTGTCGATTATGTTTCACCATGAAATCAGTCCTCGCTCTCTCAATCACCTACTTTTGAAATTAGGGTAAGAGGGAAATCAACCATCAAAAGTATTATCTTATAGTTCCCACTCTCACAATAACCTGTAAGAGGGAAATAAACCATCAAAAGTATTATCCCAGTTCCCTCTCTTGCAATAAATTTTTTTTTGAAATTAGATTAAGAAGGAAATCAACCTTCAGAAATGTTATCTTATCCAGTTTCTTTATGAGTTATGTTCATCAAGCAGCGAAGATCGACCTATCAATATTGACTTTCAAAATGAATGAGAATGGATATTGAGCTCGATAGATAAGACATGGATTCCTTTCAGTCTATCATTGAATGTTTGGTTCATTAAGATTCAAACTTCTAATATATATATACAAATTATCTATGTATATCAACCATCTTTATAGAAATATGAAGAAATGTGGAAAATGGGGCATATATTAAATTCTAATCTAAAACCCTAATAACCTTAACCCTAACCCTAACCCTAATCTTTCCTATTTATTATAAAGTAATCAATATGACCGATCGATGTATATCAAACACCTTTATAATGTCGTTGTGCTAGTTTACATAGAGGGGTTTTATGGGTTTTCCTATATATAGCCCCAAATTTATTTAAAAAAACATATTATATTTAACCCTTAGCCCATGGATATTTGTGAGGGAAGAGCATGGAAATCCATTTTTTCCCCTTAAAATTCAAACCAGATCCTCCCATTCACCCTGATTTTATGGTAATGGCAATGATTCAAAGGTATTTCACCCCAATTTTCTAGTAATGGAAACAATTCTATTGGGCGCAGACCCATTTTGGGGAAAAGGCTATTTTTGGAGAGAAAAGCACGAAGTGGGAGAAAGACAACTGGCAAGAAAAGCACAAAGTGGGAGAAAGACAACTGGCAAGAAAAGAACTGTTGATTTACATGTATGAACAACATAATAGTTAGTATGAATGAAGGATATAATAAATGAATGAAAATCACAGAGTACAATCCCAGATCCCCACTCATTCCCAAGCTGCAAGCACCTGAGCGTTGCAGCCACTCGTAGAAATATCTCGGGTGAGACTGTGCAGTTCCCCCTATGTACTACACTTCCTTCTGATTTTCTAGGGGGGTCGATAGTTTTAGAGGGATTTGTTGGAAGTTTTTTCATATCTGAACCTGGGTCAGCCTTAGAAGTAGCAAGAGAGTAGTAACCAACAAATGGTTTCGTTGTCGGTTGGAACCAAATGGGATTGAGTGAGTGGTATCCATAAAAGAATCGTGCATAAAATGGAGGTATAGAAAGGGATGTTCAGACCATAGAATCCAACGAAGGAAGAGATCAAAAGTTTTTTTAAGACAAAGGAGTTGGAGTTTGCACATAAATACAACAAAAACCATAACATAGCATCGCACAAATATATGGAAAAGTATGTATTTAGCAACTTGCATGAAGTAATTTTTTGTGATTTCTCACATGTGTTATAGGAGTGGATATTGAGGTTGAAAGACAACCACGTGAAAAATTGGATCAGACAGTTAGAGTGGAATCCTGTGGAGATCGCGCAGTTACAACAAGTTGACAACAAATTCACGTGTGCAATAGATTTTTGGTTAGACATTATTCTTGTAGGATTTATCACAAAATTTGCAGTAGACATTGTGAAGTCTTACAACGCAGCAGGGAAAGAGTTCCTAAGAGGACCACGAGGAAGGTATATTAGTTCATTGTATACTTCCATAAATATCTTATTATATAACAAAGGTGTAATGAATATGGAGTCAGACAACTAAACTTCTTTGCGTCCATGGGGGAAGGAGGGAAGCACTGACAAGAGATGGATAAATGGAGGAAGAGATGGATAAAGGAAAGAAGGAGGAGGCCTTGGAACCAATCATGATGGAGGAAGACCAGATCAAGAAGATCATGGAAACAACTGGAAAAACATGTAGTGGAGTACCCTACCAATATAAGATGAATAACAAGAAGAGAGTTATAGCATATAGAGAGGGATTGGAAAGTGGTGAAGAAGAGGTAGAGGATGTATGGGCTGTGGAGCAGATTGAGGAAATCCTGCGCGAAACCTATGAAAGGAAGACAAGCGGTCGAAGGGCAGGAACATAAGGCAACACTCCAATCCATATAAATATCAGTGTGGAACCCATAACCCCATGTATGACTAGTACACCAGAAAGAACACCAGTATACATACAACCATATTTTAGTGGCAGAAGAACAAAAAGACAAGGATCCAGTCATAGCGCATCAACTGGGGGAGCCAGTTTATGAAGTGTTAGTCAAGGATCTACATCATGCATAGTTATTAGTCCAACGCAGTTTGTAATGACAGGACATGATGCTACCATTCAGTTACCATAATTTATGGGCGAGGTGACAAAAAAATCTGAAAAGCACCGGTTCATTTGTGCAAAGATCTAGGAAGCAAAACAGATCACAGATGAGGACATAAAGTTGGCATAGTTAGTCATCACACTAAAATACCACACACTAGATTGGTACATGTGTCTAGATGTAAACATCCCACCAGGGACAACAAGGATGCTGACAGAGGTAAGAAGACTATTGATAAATGAGTTCTAGAAGCCCAACTCAGAGGATCAATACATGAATGAGATAATAGAGATCAGACAGAAACCAGGAGAATTTGTCTAGAAATTGACCAGGGATTCAAACATTTAAAAGGGAAATTGAGGTATGCCATGATTGACATGCAACATAGGAATTTTTTTGTGAATTCTCTATTACCACATCTAAAATACCCACTCAGACAACAAAAATTCCAGACTCAAGTAGAGGCTCTGTAGGAAGCCTTACAACTGGAAGAAAACCAATATCATAAGACAGATCCAACCATAGAGTAACTGAAGGAGGATATGAAGAATCTAACCTTTCAACTAAATTAGAATAAGGGAAAGGACAAGAGAGAATTTTTTTGGTGTACCACATACAGGACATAATGACACCATAAGAACGAATGCCCAGCGTTCACGTAATATATGGAAACAGGAATTCCAAATCCCTTGCCAACAGGAGGACCCTGGTGCGAGATTTGTAAAACACGTGGGCATGATCCATATCATTGTTCTATGAGGCAGAAGTATCAGACAATACCAAATAATGCATACTATACTTTTTGCAAGTCAGTGGGGAACGATTATAAATATTGCATAACAATGGATCTAATGAGGGAATGAACTTCAGATACGTATAGGGTGTAAGAAGAAATGATGAAAGGACAAGTTGCACCTCAGTTTAATCAGGTACCACCTCAGTATAACACTGCTTCACAACAGTATAACAACGCACAATCGCAGTAAAACACTATGCAACCATAGTATAACCTCACACAATACAATCATGTACCCCAGTACAATACACCGCGCAGAGAACACGCTGGATACAGAGGTGGAGGACAAGGTAGAGGAGGATTTGAAAGAGGAAGAGGTCCAATAGTGTGCCATGACTGTGAACATCCAGGGCATTATGCAAGGGAATGTCCACTTCCACTTGCGACATGCATGTATTGTAGTGCAACAGATCACGATACAGAGGATTGTACAACATTGTTGGGGAAGGTACATGAAAAGATAAATCAGAATAATCAGAACATACAATGGATATTTGCAGAAGCCAGAGAGCATGGTAGGAATATCAACATAGTGATGCACAAAGGCACTAAAACAGGAGATGACACAGTCAAACAAGAGCCCATACAACACCAATGGGTGAAAAAGAATATTGAGCCACCAAAGCGGTTTGATGTACGAAAGGAGAAGTATACCTCCTAGGAGGCAATACAAGAGTTTATCAAGAAGAATGTTGCGTCTACATCTACCACGCAGCATACTCAAGACGTCTCCATGTATGAAATGTCTTTAGCAATGGACCACACCAGTGAAGTACACCCTGGAGACCAAGTAAGTAATATCCAAACTTTTTTGCAATCTTGTGTTAAGTTATTCAATATCCATCATCTGTTACAATATTACATAATCTTCTAGATATATGTAACACAAAAACTGAGGGGAAATTATAATAGAGAATAGTCAATCACCTCCATGCAAGAAGGAGGACAAGCAAAGAACTTAGATTGAATGCCAATATCGAAAATTTCAACATGGGAGATGTTATATTGGACCTAGGATCTGAAGTAAATGTATTACCATAGAAAACATGAGAATGCATGGGAGATGTTATATTGGACCTAGGATCTGAAGTAAATGTATTACCATAGAAAACATGAGAATGCATGGGAGAGTCAATGTTAGGCTACTCACCAGTTCAAATGAATTTAGCAAACCAACACAAAGTTATGCCAAGTGGGAGGCTAAAAGTAGTGACAGTAGATTTGGACGGAGTGCGCACTAAGGCAGACTTTGAAGTCATTGAAATAGTAGATGGCACAACACCATATCCCGCATTGCTTGGAATGGATTGGGCGTTTGATAATTAGGCCATAATTAATATGAAGACAAGGAAAATGACATTTGAGTCAGAGGAATACCGGGTCATTGCACCCTTGGACCCATCCGAAGCTGAAATATTTGTGGAACTGACCTATCTGTATTTAGAAGAAATCAACCAGCTATACAGAACCATTGTGCGCACAAAAGATTACATCAATCAAACTACAGATGGGGTACTCAGCTGGAGAAGTATCACCTCATGTGCTTCTGATTTAGATACAGGACTAGAAAATTGGAAACAACACCTACATGAGTTATCTACAAGAAGGTGCACAAGAATATACCGCCCAGTAAGATGGGTGGGTACAAAAGTCAGAGAACCTCCCAGTTTTCATGGCATAAACGACTTAGAAGAGTTCCTGAAAAAATATGAGGAGAAAGTATTAGATAATCAGAAGCTATTATCCCTAGATATTTCACTTAAGGCTACACCTGCAAGATGGTGGGGTGCGCATAAGGAAAACATACAGGACTAGTATAAATGAAAAAGATTATTGTGCATAAGATTCGGTGCAGAGAAGAAGAGAAATGCAATACAGAGGTATGTTGGACAAGGAACACTAATAGAGCACTTGGAAAAGTGTAGAAAACTATGGAAGATGACACCACTAGAAGAATGAACTCATTACTTCATTCACACCCTGGAAGGAATCCCAGAAAATTGGTATGTAGATCAGGAAATACGCAAAGGTACCACTGAATGGACAATGTTGCATGAAAAATTTGAAGCAACCTTTTCATTTGAAAGTGAGAACCCCAACATTAATTCATCCCTGAAGCAGATAAGAGGAATGATATTTATTGACGAAACATAACTAGAACTCATGACAGAGTATCAACAACATAATAGACAGACAATCAAAGAATTATTGTCATGCTATCATGTGGAAGAAGAAAGACAAGATGAAGACGATCCACGCAATATCCAAATTCTAGAAATAGAAGGGGAAAGAGAGGTGGAAGGACCCTCTATGGAGTTATCATAATTTGTTGCACCAATTAAAGTGAAGAAGGTCAATATCAGGACAGTTGATAACCCAAAGATGGCCAGTATTGGGGACTATTAGGATAAAGAAACAATGGAGAGGATAACAGAGTTACTGCGCGAGTACAATGACCTGTTCCCAATGACCTTCACTGAAATGAAATGTGTAGCTGGAGATATAGGTGAGATGAATATACCTCTCAAACTTGAGGCAAGACCTGTCTGACAAAGACCCTACAGACTAAACCTAGTATACAAGCAGAAAGTAAGAGAAAAAATTGATAGGATGTTGGAAGTAGGGATTGTAGAACCAGTAGAAGAATCATAATGGATAAGTCCTATGGTAGTTCAGGAGAAGAAGAAAGGAGGCATAAGGATATGGGTGTACCTGAGGAAGCTGAATGATGCTTACCTACATGACCCTTTTCCTACCCCTTTTACTGATGAAGTCCTAGAGAATGTGGGAGGTCAGGAAGCATATTCATTCACAGATGGATTCTCAGGATACCACCAAATCAAAATAGATCCATAAGACATGTATAGTACTAATGTTGCCACAGAATGGGGATCCTATCAATACACATTCATGCCTTTTGAACTGAATATTGCACCAGCAATATTCTCAAGAGTAGTCATAACTTCATTCAAAGAATTCATCCATCAATTTTTAGAAGTGTACCTGGATGATTGGATAGTATACAGTCTGTTGAAAGGCCATGTAGATGTGTTAAGGCTAACGTTGGAAAGATGTAGGCAATTCCAGATTTCCCTGAACATTAATAAATGCAAATTTGGTACACCTTTTGGAATTTTATTGGGTCATATAGTATGCAAACATGGTCTAATAGTGGATCCTGCAAAGATTGCAGTAATTGTGAATTTACCACCACCAATATTAGTGCGATAGTTGAGAGCCACTTTGGGACTTACAGGTTATTATAGAAAATTTATAAAAGGGTATGCGCAGATCATTGTGCCAATGTTGAAACTGCTCAAGAAAGATATCAGATTTCAGTGGGATGAGGATTGTCAACAACGTTTGGACACTCTAAAAGAAAAGATGGTCACAAAACCTATTTTAGTATTCCTAGATTGGGAAAAGACATTCCATGTGCATGTAGATGCATCAGTTATAGCACTCGGAGCAATTTTGGCGCAACCAGGAACATGGGAATTGGTTCATCCGATAACATTTGCTAGCAGAAAACTGTCAGAATCAGAACAAAACTATAATACTACATAAAGAGAAGGCCTAGCTATAGTCTATGCACTTCAAAATTTCACAATTTACTTACTCGGTAAACACTTTAAGATGTTCACAGATCATTCATCCCTCAAATATCTAATCAACAAGCCAGTGTTGGGGGGGTAGGATCTGTAGATGGCTATTGTTGTTTCAAGAATTTTATTTTGAAGTGATAGTCAAACCAGGGAAGATGAATGTAGGACAAGATCACTTGTCAAGGGTAACCAACGAAGAAGAACCTACCAACTTGGAAGATAACTTCCCTTATGCGCAGTTATTTTCAGTCCAAGTAGTTGATGAATATTCCACTGACATCATTGAATACTTGAGTACAAAGACTGCATCACAAGAGTTTAACACTGAGCAGAAGAAAAATCTGGTAGTCATAGCTGCGGACTATCAACTAATTACAGGACATTTATACAATATGGGAACCGACAACATTTTGAGAAGATGCATACTAAAACACGAAAGGCCTAGGATTTTGGCAGAAGCTCATGAGGGAATAGATGGAGGGAATTATGTAGGAAAAGATACCGCACAAAAGGTATTTCACGAAGGCCTATGGTGGCCAAGGACCATTTCCAGAGATTTGATGTCTTTCAAAGGGTGGGTAAACCTAACAGAAGGGATGAGATGCCTTTAAAACCTCAAATGACATTGCAGGTATTTGAAAAATGGGCTATATACAGGTATTGCAAATGTTAAAACCTCAAATGTATTGCAGGTATTTGAAAGAAGGTCACGAGCTTGATACATCTTTACTACGGAAGAATACTTAACAATATGGGTAGAAGTAACACCAATCAAACATTGCAGTGCAGAAAAAACAACATACTTCTTGTTTGATCAAGTAATCACTAGATTTGGATGTCCAAGGATTTTAATGAGTGACCAAGGTACTCACTTCATCAATAGCTCTATCAAGGCTATGACTGATGAGTTTGAAATCTATCATCAGAAGAGTACACCATACCACCCTCAAGCAAATGGAACAGTAGAATCCTTCAATAAGATCTTGGAGAATGCCTTGACAAAGATTTGCAATGTTAACAGGGATGACTAGGATTTGAAAATACCAACATTACTATGGGCATACATAACTACATGTAAAACGTTGACAGGACATACACAATTCAGGATGGTGTATGGATAGGAAGCAATGGTACCATTGGAATTTTGGGTACCTAGTATGTGCGTCCCAACCATTATTAACATGATAGAACAGGGCATAGTAGAACAAAGGCTAAGTCAACTCATGGATATGGAAGAGGATAGGATCATGGTAGGATTTCACCAGGAAGTACAAAAATCCAGAGACAAATCTTGTCACGACAGACATTTCAAGAAGAAAAGTTTCAAGGAAAGAGACTTAGTCTTTCTATATGACAACAAATTCTTTCAACATCCAGGTAAATTTAGAATGCATTGGCTAGGGCCATATGAAATTCAACATGTCACAGATGGAGGATATATGCAACTAAAGGATCTAGCAGGAATCGAATTGAAGGGAATGATCAATGGGAGTCAACTGAAGCTGTACAAGGATAGTTAACCTCACCAAGTATAGACAAGGACAGCAGAGTAAGGCAAGTATGTATATAGTGTACCATAGTAGATACTACACAGAAAAATGACAAAACCAAACAAAAAGAGAAAACGGAAGAAAAAAAAATGCAAAGATACAAACAACAGAAAATACAAAAACACAGAAAAAGTTGTGCACAGGAGTTAACACGCCAGATATCAAAATACAATGCACAGTAAAAAGTAAAGTTGGCGCAAATGTATGAAAAAATTGAAAAATGACCGCGAAAATGTCTAAAAAGGGTGGAAAGTGCACAATTATTCAACACTTAGCGAATTTTGAGCTCAGAGAAATTAGAAGAATCTATGCCCTAATTTTGAAATCGTCACCATAGCTAGCCAAGATTACGACAGTTGTGTATGATGGATCCACCAAAGTCGGGGTCATCAGGCCAGATTATTTGGGTCACCCAACAAGGTTAGAGGCACAAGGAAAGGATAAACTCGAGACCATAATCAAGCTCGAGGACATAACCACCATAGATCCAAAGTCTAGTAGCCCAACACTGGTTGAAAAAGAGCTCCCTACAGTGCAGCGAGGAGAGGTAGAGAAGAGCTCCGGGGTTGGGAACATGGTTTCAAACCATAACCTTGAGGAGCTTGCAAGACCGACTGACACAAAGGAACCAAGACCATCCCAGTCATGAGAAGAAGTCTTGGTCGAGGACATAATAGATCGACTAGAGTCACCTAGGGATGAGGGCGTAGAAGTCGTCGAGGTAGGCACATCCACGACGAAGCAGAAAAGAAAGACCCCCGACAGTCTAGAAATTTCCTTACCATTCATTCCAGACGCAGTCCCTACTGTTGAGGACATGTTGGGGAAAGTGACCAAGTTGCGCTACACAGACCATGACGTGCACAATGCAGCAAAATTCCTTGGTCGTTGACAACTATTTGATCAACACAGGGGATATTGGACCCCTAGGAAGGCCAATATTAGAGCCTGTGCAGTGGATTACGGGGCTATACAACTCCGAGATCATGAATTTGTTGGAGATTCCACACTTCTGGCGGGGAAAAGATGTCGGTCTCTGCATCAAAAAATTAGTGGCCTGGATCCATGGGGAATCTTGTGGATGGACATGCCCATATAGATAGACGTGGAACTCATTTCCAAGATTAGACATGGAACTCATTTCCAAGATTACAGGATTGCCCACAGTGGACGCACAACCAGAAGATTTTTTGGAAAACAAGGCACACGAGAAGTAACTGACAGAGCAGGTGAAGGCACAGTTTGACACGACACAGGGGACTAGAGGCCTCATTATAAAATAAATCAATGATGACGGGACGAGGTTATCCGACAAAATGATAGCGTGAAAACTATTGAGGAAGTGTCGTCGAGAGGAATCCCCTACAGGTGTAATCACAGTGGCAGCGCAATGTACAAAAGGGATGATGTTCAACTGGGCACCATATTTACTGAACCAATTCCTACTAGACTGTTATGACATACATGATAATGGAACTGAGTTCCATTATGCAAGATACCAGATATATAAAATATGCAGAACAAAAATGAAATGCTAGAAATGACAGAAAAACAGTAAAATATCCAGCATAATCTTCACAATACACAGAAATAATATACGAAATAGCAATAGAAATAACACTTTGTATCAGATAGCAATGTTCACAGGCCTCTTCGAGGGGGCAACCTCCAATCGAGCAGCGCTCTGTTACAATAATATCCAAGCTAGGGTTCTCATACCCTCGACTCCTATT
>JZKD02S1672891.1:125609-157831 GCA_000966675.3 Picea glauca
TATATCATAATATATATACTATATATAGGGTTTATATATCACATTGAAGTATTTACATGGTTTCTATATATTATGTTTTATATTTAATATTATATAATATGTTATATTATAGGTTGGTTTAGTTCATGTCTATTATTTATAATAAGCGTAGTCTAAATGTTCTATCTTTTGGCTCTTTTTCGACGATTTTTTCCATCCGGAAAAGCAATTGAATCAAAGATAACTTTTCAATACGTATAGGCTTGAAGCCATTACAACATACTCTTTCTGAACTTATCATGATGTCAGTTATGGGAATTGAACTTAGGTGGGGAGGATATCAATCATTCCTCACAACCATCCAAGCTAAACCCAAGCTTTATATATATATATATATATATATATATATATATATATATATAATGTTTTTTATTATATAATATCATATGATTTAAGTGTTTTAGATTTTAATTAACAACATATCATATAATTAAGAAGTAATGAATTTATATTTATATTTTATTTTAAGTTATTCAAAGATAATGGCCTTTTTTGAAAAGCTCACGTTATTTATAGTCACATATTTTCATTTTAGTCACATTAATATGTTATTTTTTATTAATCTTACTTTTAGACAACATTTCCATTTAATTCAACCATAGTTACATGGATTGTAGTGCAAAATGTGAGTTGTAAATATACCTCCCCACAAAATGACTAACTTATAATATTTCATTATATCTCTTAGGAGGCCCTTTTTAGACCTCAAAATTCCCCTAATGCTTGTCTTGGGAAGTATGGTTGAGTGTGGAGCTTGATCATTTCAAGGAATGGAGAGGTCCGAGTAGTAGCATGATTGAGTGGATCAGGGGTGATTTTAAGAACCTCCTCTTAAATTTATATGTATAATAAATGGGTGAATCCCCATGATACAAAGGAAAAATTGAAGATTATTTTATCAATAATATAATATGTATACATAATTTTTTGGTGAATCTTTTAGTCAATTATATAATCTTGTAAAATATTGGCGAATATTTCACTGAATTATAAAATCATGTAAAATCTTGGAGAATCTTTCACTAAGTTATAAAACCTTGTAAATTCTTGGGGAATTTTTTGATAAATTATAAAACCATATATAATAATAGGAAAATGTATTCTTTAAACTGTAATATACTCACTTTACATATTTGGAAAAATAAACATAATTTGTCCATCCTCTAGACAATGTTGCAAGCATTAGGGGTTGTGTTTGTAAAGGTTCTCACTGTACACTCTTACATATCCCTCTATCAATTTTGATGATATTTCACCACAAAGTTCATGTGTTGATCCTAGCCACCACTCCTCTCAAGCTTGGTAGATATTAATATTTTCTCTACCACTTGTATTATGGATTCTTTATTACTGATTCATTGATTATGAAAGGAACATTCAAACAAGTTCATCATAAGATGTTCTTAAATAGGAGCACACATAATTCTATCCATCAATAAATTAAAAAATATAAGAATATTGATAGGTCACATTCCATGCATGACTTCCTCTCTAATCATCCATTTGTACCAAAAAAGGACCCCTTTCCAAGGAAGAGAGGTCTCTTTTATCCCTTATATTTTTATTGTCTTATAAAAATGTTAAGGGACACATAGCTTTGTAATAAATGTTGGGCATATATTAGGGCTTAGAAAAAGATATAGTCTCAATTAGAATGTCATAATTAAGCATGAGCAATAAGAGATGTAGACTAGGATTATTATTCCATCGTGTATATCTATACCTGACAATAGCATAGTGCACAGTCAAAGTATTATCACCCTTTTTAAGCCCATTAAGGGTAGCACATGCAATGTCTGTCACTTGGATCCTACTTTTGGAGTTATTAATGGATAGAATTATGTGTGCTGCTATTTAAGTACATCCTATGATGAACTCGTTTGAAGGGTATTTTCATAATCAATGAAAAAGTACCCCTTTCCAAGGAAGAGAGGTCTCTTTTATCCCTTATATTTTTATTGTCTTATAAAAAATATAAGGGACACATAACTTTGTAATAAATGTTGGGCATAGATTAGGCCTTGGAAAAAGAGATAGTATCAGTTAGAATGTCATAATTAAGCATGAACAATAAGAGATGTAGACTAAGTAAGGGTTATTATGCCATCATGTATATCTATACCTAACAGTAGCATGGTGCACAATCAAAGTATTATCACCCATTTTAATCTCATTAAGGGATGTAGCACATGCAATGTCTCTCACTTGGATCCTACTACATACCAACTCCAAAATTTGAGTTGCAAAAAAGTAATGAAGAAATAAATTATCTTGAATTATATAGAAAGTTATATTTTCCATGTGATACAAGCACCAATAATCATACCCCTTTCTTAGTTACATGAAACTCTCCATAACATGTACATTATTAACATAAAATATGTAATTATTTTTTTTCAAGCTTGTTCTTCAACTTTGACTTCAAGAATGATAGTGCAATAAACATTCTTTCATCCTCCACTGGCTACATGTAATTCACTTTTAGTCTTGGCATCAAAAGTAGAATTGCATCAAAGTAATGTCGATCTCATGTTAATAGGTCTCCTATGATGAATGCATAGGAACCTAGTGCATAGACCATATTTCTCTCTACTTAGCTTAGTAGAGCTCATTTCCCTTTCTAAATAATCAATAATTATTTTCAAAGAAAATATAAAATAAACACAGTAGATCCTAAAAGGTGAAGATGCTCAAGTCACACCACAAAGTGAAAGGAAATAAAAAAAATCTTTCCTTGAACCATCAAATATAGAAAGAAAATATTCATAATTATGGAAAACACATTGAGTTCCCACAAAATAACCAAAACCATATATTAAGCCTGATACCACATGTTTCTCAAATAAACATGACAAAAAGACGGAAAAAAAAGTGTTTTTACTCAAAAAAGGTCTTAAACTTTAACCCAAATCCTTGACTCAATGGAAATCATATAAAACCAATCATGCCACAACAAAGGGTTTAGTCAAACATCAAATCAAAACTAGAAGCATTCAAGGGACTAACACAATTTTTAACCAAAATAAACCCAAAATTTCAAACTTGGAAAAATGCTCAAAAATGCAACAAACAAACAAGCCATTCAAATTTACCAAGATATTAGAGCTAGACATCAAAGAAGTTTCATCTACTTGAATGAACCCATTCTTACTTAGTGAAAGTCTTGTTAAATTAGTTATTTACCCTTTAATACTAGGACACTATCTATGTGAAGAGATAGGTCCAAGCTTCATTTCCTGTCACATACAAGAAATAGACATTGTAATAGTTAAATATCAAAACATCAATCTTAAAATAACTTGCATCAATAAAATGTGGCTCCAATGTTACAATGAAAAATACAATATAATTAAATTATTGTAGTTGTGGTTTGGATATGTGGGATTATTTGTTTAATGTTATGGCTATTGTGAATTTATTAGCTCCATAAAGCTCATCCCATCAATAGTCCATCCGGTTAGTTTCATTTATTAGCAACATTATCACTGTTAATTGTAGTTGGGTAAAATACCAAAAATACTATGGATCTAGGCTTGTGAGTGTCGTGCCCGCAATAATAGGCGATATCCAATGCCTTCTCATTCCCCGTGACGAGATCTGATGCACACCCCACTACTTTGTATTTTTTCACTTTAATTTTAGCAATGGATGAGAATACATATAAATAAATAGGGCAAAAATCCCAAATTGTTTGTGCATATTTGGGTATGAATGGTTTGACTCCTTCCTTGAAGTCATTGAGATGGGAAAATGCCACTTGCTTGGATAAAATCTCTATATCTCGTGGGTATCACATTGTCATGTTTTTCCAATCTATACCAATCTATAGTGCAATGACAAGTCTATATGGAATGGTTGGCCATAAGAGACCCTTTTCCTCATGATATAGCAATTCCCCATCGTGAAACAATCCTGATTTTCTATGCCCCATATTTTCAAATCCATTTCGATGAGTGGAAAAAAAACTTTAATAAAATACCTTCAAAATCCTTATCAAACCCTCTCTCTCCTTACTTGAATAAACTCTGTATATCTCTCAGGTAGCACATCACTATGCTTTTCCAATATGTAGTGTAGTGACTAGTCTATATGGATTGGTTGGCCATAGAAGATCAATTTACTTGTGATATGAGACCCTTTTACTTGTGATCTCACTTTACTTTGGGTTCTCACTTTATATATGACGTAGTGGTTGAATAAATAACACAATCCAATGAATAAATAACACAATGGTTATTGATGTCATTCATGGCATCATATTTTTCTTTAGTTGACCAAAGATTGCATAAGACCATTGATAGTCTCTATTGTTGGAGACATACCACCTCTAAACATATGATCAAATGTTGCATTGGATTTCTCATACTAACCATTTTTGTTATATGCATGTATCAGTGTATTATAAACCTTTCAATCCGGTGGAAAATTTAACAAGTGAAGTTGTCCAAATACACCTCTTGCTCTTTGTGACATCTTCTGCTTTGCATAAGCCTCAATCAAAGCAACATAAATGGAGAAATATTATAATATGACACTACTCTTGACAATAAAGCCAACCAAATAGTGTGTTGTCTCAGAAAATTCCATCTTACAATAGAACATCACTATCGATTGCAGAGTAAAGTTGTGAAGCTTTAGAAAAATGTTCATCCTACTTGATTAACAAATCATAATGATTAATGCCATGATAGTGATGGATCATGTCCTTAGTTCAGAGATGTTGACAAAAGTGCATGGCTCAACATATTTGTTTGAAGAATGGTCCACACTAAAAATGGCAAGAAAGGTTTCATGGTCAAGAGAGTAACCATAGGAAACAAATGACTTAAAAACCCATGTTTCTAGAACATTTCATCTTGCCTTGACAAGATTACCACATATTGTGGAGGGTCAAGTCCAAATAACTCCATATCATCGATTAGTGCCTTCACATCCATCTCATTTCTTGAGGAGAAATATCACTGGAATTCTAGCTGGGTTGAAGCATTTTCTTCAAGAATTCATTTCCCCATCTCAACTACTCAACAATGACATCCAAACACCACAAAATGATCTTGATAATATTCCTCAAACCCGTGACAATGGCACGAGCAACAATGTTGATATAATCCTCAACATTGGGTTCCAATGTTGTTCAATAAGTAGCATATCTCTCTTCATTTGGCTATTTTTTCTCATCAAAACAAGTTTGGTCAAGGTAGTTTCTTGGGCCAGATCATCGTGTAATATGCTCAATCCAGACAAATACCCACTAGAGTTGTGAGATACCTTATGTTGTGAAGAGGAAATACATTGCTTAAGATACTTATCCATCTTCCAAGGGTTGCAAAAGTCAACCATAATTGAGCATGTTATCTACAATATCAGATGATGTTGTTAAACTCAAGTTATCCTCATCTATGGAATCCCCTCAAGGCTCAAATTCTTCATTGGGTACATGAAGAGAGAAATTAATGGAAGGAATCAAGCTTGAAAATTTCTTCATCCATGGCTAATGGCCACACCCCAATAATCTGCTTTAGTCTTATCCTACTAATATTAATATAATATATTTTCATTAGTTTAATTATCAATGATTTAACTATCTTGTAGAAGTGTAGTTGCATGTGGTTATGATATTAGATGTAGTTATGTTGCAGATTTAATTTTTATGTTGTTAGGTGTATAATGTATTGAGTTTGAGTTACATATATGATGAATGTATCATAACACTATAATTTGTAATAATTGAGTAAGATATGAGTGATTCTTGTTTCTACTATGTCTTTAGTCATTCTAACATGGTTTCAAAGCTTACATTATCCTGTGAGGTAATTGAAAAATAATTGGAAATAGAAAGAAATGTCAAAGGTGTTATACTGCCAGGTCCACACAAGATTGAGCGCAAAAACTATGGCATTTCAAATTTCATACTTAGAAACATTCATGTGGAAGTTGAGCATTCTATATAGAAATGACAATGCTAAATAATGTAAATGATAAATAGTCTAATGAAGATAGAAATAAGGAATCTCTATTCCAAGAGCATTCAAGTATCAACACTAAAATCTAGAGACTGTAGAACACACACACATACTTAAATTGCAAATCATCTAGCATCAAAGCAACTCTGGTGACTCACTCTTCTTCTCTTGCTACTAGACCAACTTTCTAAGTTGATAGTGATTAATAAGTTCTTGTGTTTATACGAGCTCACTCATTCAACATTATTAAAATTAAGATGCTACCCAATTTGAATATATGCAAACCCTATCCTTTCTAATGTTTTCCCTCATTCCAAAGGTTTCCTAATTGTTGGAAATAAATCAAATTTATTTTCTCAAAAACATCCAAACTCTTTGGTTCTTGCAAACCTTCTTCCACGATAGAAAACAATAGGAAAAATTGTACAGACATGTGTAAAAAAATATTTTTTTCCACCTTTATATGGGGATGGACTCATTGAGCAATTAGATGGACTCAACGATCACAATCTCAGTGAATTTGTGCATAGTCGTTGAGGAATTACTTTCTCATCAACTTTGTCAAAAMTTTATAAGGACTCRCCTCACTCGAAAGTATGTCAAGGATTTCTGAGTTTTGACTTTAATCAACAAGTACGACTGAGTTTAGCCAGTCATAGGAGAAAGSGGTGAACTGAGTTAACTCAACAAGGTTCACTGAGTTTTAGTGTGTAGTATTATTATGATCTATCTTACTTGTTTGAGAGTGCATATTGATCATATTTTCCATGGAGTATGCTTTTGAAACCTATTGAACCAAATTCATCRTGTCAAAGAAGTCCCAAACCTAGTTCCCAAGGTAACCAGAGAGCTATTTTTCCAATTTTTGAAGTAATTGACTTTACTTTCTCACCCCAATTAGGTATTCCTTTTCAATAATCTCACTCTTTCTGACATGAYGAGTCTTTGATTGAGCCATCCAATAAATTATGTCATCAACGTCTGATGTTCCTATCTCTTTACCTTCAACTTTACGAACTTTCAAGAACTTMTTCCTAGTGCCACTCTTTGAAAAAATCTTGGGATGTAATGCCTAAWAGTGTTCCTTGTTATAACCATTCTTCTTATAATGTTCACAATGCAAGTTCTTGTTTTGTGTGGCATTGGGAAATGTATTCTTTCCCTTTCACTCCTTGTTACCTCCCAAACTTGCACTTCTTATGGTAAATCCCTAAAACACAAATGCAACCTTAGAGGAAGTCATGAGGGCTGCCCAATTTCACCACAACAACCTTTTTTTTTTCTTTAGGTCAATTCTCCTATGGTATAAAGAGAGTATCCCTAAGAAAGGATCACTAAATCTTGTGCGATTTAGGCTCAAGGTGAAATGGAGAAATAACTTCAACAAAAATGGATATTGTAAATAGTTTTATAAATAGGATGATGGTGGAACAAGAGTAGTGTCAATCCATTGGGAAAGTGGAGTCAAATATAAACTAGGTAGGGAAGAAAATATGATTTTGTTTCTTATGTGATAAGGGAAGAATGATAGTTGAAATGAACAAGCTATATCGACACTATCTTGTTGTCCAAAAATGCATAAATTAACTTTAAGGGATCTTAATTAGGAAAACCTCTAAAGTATGCATGAAGTTGTATTTACCAATAGGAAATGGAAATGGAAACAAATTCTTGATTAGGAATAAAGATACTCATTCACATTTCTAGGATTTAATACAAAGGAGATAAAAGGGAAATCATCTAAAATTGAACTACTTCTAAGAGAAAACAAAGTTTCCCATAAATTAGCCCTTCATAACACATTAGATTCGAAGTACTTTCCAACATTAGTGTTCAACAATATTGGTCCCAAAACATCATATGCCATGAAAAAAAATCTTCACATTCCTTGTCTTGAAGATATTCAACTCATCTCCAAGGGGAAAATCCTCATATCCAACCATGAATGATAATGGAGAGAGCTAGTCTTTAAATAGAGTTATAGCTCCATCTCCTTACAGTAAAAAAAACCATTTAGTGGCTTCAAGATCCAAAAAAATCTCTAAGGAAAAGCAATAAAATACTATGCAACTCCTAGATACATGTGCTTATCCAAGGAGTAATAATAAAATATCAAATCCCTCGACCTTATGAATAGGTATCCAATAAAATAACCATAAGTGGTTTTCAGGTCCACCCTTCTCTCCCATTAATAACAATAAAGTATTAGTATTCTATAGATCCCTATTTTTCTCCAAGGAGAAATCATAAAAAATACATAAGCAACACAAATAATCTCCTCAAAAGAAAAGTGTCCCTCCTTCTTGGGCTCTCTCTCCAACAAATCTAACAATTTCCTCACATATTAGATCTAATATAGGATGATGTTCTAATAGGGTCCCATTGATGGTTATAACCAGCTCTTCAAACTTCAAAGTATGGCTGCCTCAACATATGTGTATTGGACATCTCCTTAGATGAAACGTCTTCCTCCTTAAATCATGTGTCGTTATTAATTTGGATGCTTCTTCAAGAATAGGATCATCCTCCAATGCACAACCAACTCTAAAAAATGAGGAATGCTTCCTGAAATCTGCACCCAAGTCTTCATTGAGACTCTTTTAAGCTAGTCGCTCCTTCAATAATGGATCTAGTGTGGATCTATGTGCAAAGGTGCTTAAAGGTTGTTATAACAAACTCACCACGATAAGGTTATCTCAAAAAGAGTGGATCACTCTTCCTCCTAGGGGTATGTGATCGTATGATGTGGTATCAATTTCTATCCAACAACTCCTTGGTTGAAGGGTGCTTCCCAATTCCACATTTGACCTCCCAAAACGAAAATAAAAGGAGATCAAAATGGGTTGAGTGCTCCAAAATTGAGGCATTGCTAAAATAGTAAAATGTGACTGTCATTATTTATCCTCCCATGGCGGGTGTTCAACGTATTGGTCTTTTAAAGCTGCTGAATGGTGCATCAAACCTTAATCAAGAATCACCCTACATTTCTGGAAATGAGGTTTCGATGTTAGATCTTGGAGCTAGGATACACACGGGGAACTTTACACCCTTAAATACATGCTTCCAACAGTTGTTTGATGATAAATATGTATTCGTTTCTAAGTTTTTTCCAGTTCCTTCCCTTTATGATATTGCTGGTTGCATTCATCTTCAGATTTTCTTCGAGACACTTAAATAAGCAACATATATTTCTTTCCCATAATTGGAGGAACATGTATATGTCACCAATATGATAAAAGGTATTCAAAATCATTCTCACCAAATCTGGATGTGTTGAAGGCAACATCATTCCTTTAGCCACTAACATGCTATAATTGTCTCCATACAAGAAGCACACACAAAATACTTGGGCAACATAAGATTCAAAACAAAAACTCCATTTTCACTATAGATGTAACTCCAACACCCTCTGTTATCATTATCCTTTCTACATTAACCAATGCAACGCATGTTCTATATCAGTATGGTTTTCTCCATAAGGTATGAGCAGAAATTCGGTTCAATACATCAAGGACACCAAAATCCAAATAAGGTGACCTCTTCACCTTACACTGATCCCTGAATTTATCGGATGCTACAAGTCTTAAAAGTTTGGGAAAATTATTACATTTCTACCATGAGGGAAACAAGGGATTATCCACTTAACAAGCTGCAATTATGAGAGATCTCCATTAATTTGTATGTGAAGAAACCACTTCTAAACTCAATCAGATGACTGTGAACACTATTAGCTAGTATTGCTTCCTTTTAAGATGCTTTGAGACATATATGAGAAGGTATATAACAATGCTCTTTTTTTCACTCTTAGACTACCAACAACAGGTCTCAAGAGTAGGCTTCAAATCTATTTACAAGTTTACTTGATAATAACACTTGAAGAGGCACCATAATATATATTTCACATCCTCATCACCAAACCACTGGAAATAAGGCCTCAAATGCATATGAATTTGAAGGGTAACACTCCTCTTTCCTTTCCATAGTTTTTATCCCTTCTATTTTGGAATGGTTTGATCCATCGTTCAATTTTCCCTTAATATTTTTTCCCCTTGGAAAAAAATCATAAGTTTTATTATATAAAACAATATTACATTCTATAGATGTGCAAGTGCATTTCGTATACACGTCGTGGTGATTGTGAAAAAAAAACATCCAGAAAGGATCTTGCACAAGGATCTAATCCACTCAGATTGCAAAAGAAAAGTCCAAAAAAGGATAGTTGATATTGATCCTACAGTATTGCCAACAAAATCTCATAATGATCAACCAAAACAGTATAGTAATTCCCCATCAACTGAAATTTCTTCTTAGTTAGTACATAAACAAATTGGCATTCAACTCCTACTTGATGTATTAAAGAAAAGGGGCATCATGATAATCAGTGGATTTACCTTCTAGCATATCTTGTATGTGCCAAATATTAGGTCCCATCTACAATCCAAGTTTAGAGATCGCATAAACTTCAACATTTCTTTCTCTGTACATATGATGAAAAGATATTGTATTAAATGTTGATTTTGCAATTTGAGTATCCTAAAAATTGGGTCTCAACAAATAATTATCCAAATTTCTTTTCTCTTTTATCCAATTGACCTCAACTAATGAGTCACCCAAGATTTTCAATTTTAAGGCACCTTTTTCAACGGCCAGATTAAGGAGCAACTTTAGGGCCAACAGTTCAACATAGTTATTTCTGCTCTGCCTAGTATATCTTTAAACTTAAGCGCATGATTTTCACTAATATAAATGATTCCTCCTGCACCACATATAGAAGGATCACCTTGAAAATCTCATCAAAGTATGCCCAAAAACCACTTTTATCGATCTTCTCAATAGTGATATGCCTTTGTGGCTTTTCCTTGCTAGTCTACTTAAAACCATCAAGAATGGACATACCCTGTGAACAACGCATTGAATAGGGAGTTTAGGCTTACCTTCAAATATGTTGGCATTTCAGTTTAACTATGTTCTCCAAGCTATAATCAATGGAAGTGCTCTTATCTTTTTTACAACTAGGTTTTTGCACCATCTATTCATCCCCTCTTCTAATGTATTTCCACTCCAAACCCCCCTTATTCATGTATTGGATTCCACTTCTTTCCATACATGACTAGTGAATGTATAGAACATTAAAAGTTGAGAAATATTTTCTTCATTAGTGTTAGCGACATTTCTTGTACAGGGATGTTTTCCTCTCCGATTTGAGGCCTCTGATGTAAACGCATGGAAGTGGGATTTTGAAAGCCGGTCAGGAGAGTTTTATTCAAAGGCCGTAGCCATAAGCGTCGAGCGCAACGCACAGAGGAGATCCGTTTAGGGACCAAGTCAAGCAAGCGAGCGCTCTGATTTCAACGTTCAGGATGCATCCAGGAAATCAAATCAGCGGTAGGCGGGAAATCGCGACTGGCAAAGATGCATCGAGGTTAATGCATTTGATAGCGCCCATTCATTCAAAGGGGACAACTGGCGGAAAATTGAGCCATCTCGGTGTTTCTCCCATCGCGACTCTAAGGCGCAAAAGGCAACTCTGTTATATCCCGATGCGCGAGGTGCCGGGAAAGTCTCGGACCCGGGCCCACCGCAGCGTCAGGAGAATTCAAGACCGTTAGATCTCAGAAGGACGCGTGGCACTAGATCGAGCCTCCTCGGCGTTTCTCTCATCGCGATTTTAATCAACGAAGGTTAGCCCTTTCATATTAGCGAACGCCGAAAACGAGAAGCTGGGGCCCGCGACGCCACGAAGCATTTTCAACCGTCCATCCAGAGGGACATGTGGTGCGCGATTAGGCTCCTCGCCTCCTCGCCCCTCACAACTTTGAAGATCAAGGACCAGGCTCCTCCCAGCCGCGAGATGTGAAGTGCCGAGAAGATCTCAGTCGTCCATCTAGAGGGACACGTGGTGCGCGATTAGGCTCCTCACCTCCTCGCCCCTCGCAACTTTGAAGATCAAGGAACAGGCTCCTCCCAGCCGCAAGATGCGAAGTGCCAAGAATATCTCAGTTGTCCATCCAGAGGGACACATGGTGCACGATTAGGCTCCTCGCCTCCTCGCCCCTCGCAACTTTGAATATCAAGGACCAAGCTCCTCCTAGTCGCGAGACGTGAAGTGCTGAGAAGATCTCAGCCGTCCATCCAGAGGGACATGTGGTGCATGATTAGGCTCCTCACCTTTTCGCCCATCGTGACTTTGAAGCATAAGCACTAGCTCCTCCCAGCCGCGAGACACGAAATGCCGAAAGCACCTTTGAAGATAGGCACAAGGTCACAGTCTATGGTCACTTGGGGGTGATAGAAAGAACTGTGCAAGGGCCGAAGCGTCGGGTTTAGCTGCAGAAGGGATCACTGTGTTCTCCAGGTGCTAGTTCAACTTGATCTCAATCCTGATACCCGCTCTGAGTGAATGAAGAAGAGAGAGGGTGGTTGAAACCTTGCCTCACTCATTAATCGCAAGGTATGGATGTCCCGACAGGAAGTCTGCCTGAGATGTTCCCCTGTACCGTTTTTCCCATAGAAGCCATGCCGATGTCCTTGACTCACCAGGGAAGTTTGCACATGCTAATTCATCATTTAAGGGCTCAACTACCCCTTAGCATGAGCCATGCAGAGTTAAGGTGGCGTATGACAGAGGAGTGCAGGCCAGATTTGATTGAAGAGATGCCCCATCCTGAAAGTCTAAGACGCCTCTGTTGGGCAAATGTTTTTGGAGTATATATACTTAGTTTTGAGATTTTTCAAAGGATCGATGGTTGAGCAGAGCTCCCGGTTGTAAAGTTTTAACAAAGCACTGTAAATCTGATGATGTATGGACTTTTGAGACTTCTTGCCTTATGAATGTCAGTTTCTTTCATGTCTTTGTTTACACTGTGTTAGAGCAACTCAGAATTGGAGGATCCAGTCGAGCTGTAGCTATTATAGGATGATAGTGTCATGGATCACTGTAATAGTTGCGTTGTCTCTAATCAGTTCTTGTGATTTTCCTAGCGCTGAGTGACTTGGAATTGGAGGATCTAGTCAAGTCCCCTTCCAGTTTCTTGAGACCCTGAACCAAGCGGATCTTGAATTCAGAGTCTTTCTTCTGCGAACTACCGAAAGCCTGTTGCCCAAAGTTGTTTGTTCACTTTTCTTACTAAGTCTTCCACCTGGTTACCTTCAAATCAACCCACTGGCTGAAGTTAGGTCGAGACCTCCTTTGTCACTTACGTATCAGACCCAGTCCCTGAGTTAGAGTGATATTCCCCGAATCTTTATCTCCATTCGATCACTCCTTTATAAACAATTCATGACATTAAACTAATGGGTGTCGAGCTCTGCTCCTGCAAGCAATCCAGGAGTGACTTCCGACGCTAACATTTCTGGCACTGTTGCCGGGGACGAAGTTGAAGATTTTCCCTGAGCAGAACGACATTGAGCCTCTGATTCTAAAGGTGCATCAGACATCAGAGCCCATAAATATTGCTACCGTGCACCTGACGACTCCACTGTGGCACACCTGAAAGCTGACCCAGAGGAGTTTTCTCGAGAAGGCTTCAGCAGCTACTTTCTCAGCCTGAAAAGTTTCCTGGGTAGTGATGATGTTAAGATCTGGCCTTTGAGGGCGAACAAGGACTAGACACACTTGAAGTTGCACATCTTTCACCTGGCAACTTCATGATTCAAGGATTGATTGACGACTCCACTGGTTCGATATGGAGAAAATCCTTGCTCGCAGGTTTGCTCCTTTTAATTTTTCTGCTATTCTTGGTTTTCCTAATGTTGTCCCCTCTATGGATGAATGGGGCAATTATTTGCCCATATTTGGAAAGTGTGAAGAGGACAACCCTGCTCAGCACCTCAGTGAGTTTCATGAACTCATGCGTCAGTGGGAGATACATCATGAGGATGTGTTACTGAAGATGTTCATGTTCTCATTAGCAGGGGATGCGCGTAAATGGTACCATTCTTTACCCCCTGCTAGCATTTCTTCACTCCATGGATTCCATGCATCTTTCACCGCCTATTGTCAGAGGCTGTATTCCCCTAAGTTAATTTGTCATAATTATTGTGAGGGATACCACAACTCTATACAAGTGAAAGTTGTTTCTGACGTAAGCTGTGGGGAGGATCCTGATGACCTAGAGCAGATCTCAGTCCTTTCTCCTCCCCATTCATATGCATCCGAGGCAGGTTATGAAAGTGATGAAGTTCCCGGGGAGGAGGATGGCGCCCTCAGTAAGCTGATGGAGCATGTGAAATATCTCTATGCCCAATTAGAAGGGTTGAAATATGAAGACTGTGCAGAGGATTTTCCAATCCTTGAGGCAGACGCTCTGAGCAACTCTTTTGAAGAGATTGTTGAAGATTTATTAGATAAGTTGGCATCTACCCCCGATGATCTTGCTGTCTCAGATCAAAGAAATGAAGAGGTAGTTGTGGAAGATGATTTCTCTCTTTTCCTTCACGAGATTTCCCACGATGTGTTTACATTCGGGGTCGAAACGGAGGAGCGGGGGATAGTTCCTTTTCTGCAAGTCGGAGAAGCTTTGTTCCCCCCCGACTTCGATGATTATCTGGAAGAGGAGAAGTAGAGTCCAAGATCACCTTTTTCTTGTCAAAGAAGCCAAACCATTTATGACAGTTACGGATCAGAGTCTGAGCTCGATATGCTGGATTCCCAAGAGCAATTCGCAGAGCCTTATCCTCTGCTCGCTAAAGAAAATTGTCACGAGGAAATCAGCTACCTTAGTCTTTCAGGAGACGCTGAGCAGTACGAGGAAGAACAAAACCACCCCATGGCCCCTATTTATGATGAATATGAATCGGACCTGGGGGAGACCGAACCAAAGGAGCAAAATATTTCCTGTCCAAAGCCAGTCAGCAAGCAGCCACCGCCCGAGAGAAACGAGCCTACGTCAGTTATCCACCACCAACCTATGCTTATCAGAGATATTCAGCCATAGGTGAATAGATGTGTAGCATAGGAGGGTGTCTGTCCCCCATTTTCTGTAATTTTCCACTCATTCCATGACCCTGTCTGCAAGTACATGGAGTGGCATTTCCCCTATGCCTTGGAGTCGCCCTATTTCATCTCAACTCCAGCCTGTAAGGAGGAGTTGAATAGTGTAACCGTCCTGCTGTCACGGCTACACCATCTACTGATGATCATTGACAGAAGGAAGGAGCTTCTATCCAGGAAGCTGCTTGAATGGCTATGGTGGAAATCTGCTTTCACCTAGCCCCATGTGAAATATTTCATTAGAATTAGGATTGTATATAAATAAGCTTTTTCCGAGCATGTATTTTATTTTGTTTTGCTTTATTTTTCGGCCTATATTTTCAGAAGCAGGATGTTTTGAGCTTGAATCCATAACCCAACAGAAAGGAACTGAAGCTGTGGAATGAGTTCTTAGAGCATCATAGGGACGACTCTATCCCCCATGGAGCCTAATGTTAGTGACATTTTTTGTACAGGGATGTTTTCCTCTCCGATTTGAGGCCTCTGATGTAAATGCATGGAAGTGGGATTTTGAAAGCCATTCAGGAGAGTTTTATTCAAAGGCCACAACCATAAGCATCGAGCGCAGCGCACAGAGGAGATCCGTTTAGGGCCCAATTCAAGCAAGCGAGCGCTCCAATTTCAACGTTTAGGATGCATCCAGGAAATCAGATTAGCGGTAGGCGGGAAATCGCGACTGGCAAAGCTGCGTCGAGGTTAACGCATTTGATAGCACCCATTCATTCAAAGGGGACAACTGGTGGCAAATTGAGCCATCTCGGCGTTTCTCCCATCGCGACTCTAAGGCGCAAAAGGCAGCTCTGTTATATCCCGATGCGCGAGGTGCCGGGAAAGTCTCGGACCCGGGCCCACCGTAACGTCAGGAGAATTCAAGACCGTTAGATCTCAGAAGGACGCGTGGCACCAGATCGATCCGCCTCGGTGTTCCGCTCATCGTGATTTTAATCAGCGAAGGTTATCCCTTTCATATTCGCGAACGCCGAAAGTGAGAAGTTGGGGCCCACGACGCCACGAAGCATTTTCAACCGTCCATCCAGAGGGACACGTGGTGCACGATTAGGCTCCTCGCCTCCTCGCCCCTCGCAACTTTGAAGATCAAGGACCAGGCTCCTCCCAGCCGCGAGACGCGAAGTGCCGAGAAGATCTCAGCCATCCATCCAGAGGGACACGTGGTGCATGATTAGGCTCCTCACCTCCTCGCCCCTCGCAACTTTGAAGATCAAGGACCAGGCTCCTCCCAGCCGCGAGACGCGAAGTGCTAAGAAGATCACAGTTGTCCATCCAGAGGGACATGTGGTGTGCGATTAGGCTCCTCGCCTCCTCGCCCCTCGCAACTTTGAAGATCAAGGACCAGGCTCCTCCCAGCCACGAGACGTGAAGTGCCGAGAAGATCTTAGCCGTCCATCCAGAGGGACACATGGTGCATGATTAGGCTCCTCGCCTCCTCGCCCCTCGCAAATTTGAATATCAAGGACCAAGCTCCTCCCAGCCGCGAGACGTGAAGTGCCAAGAATATCTCAGTTGTCCATCCAGAGGGACACGTGGTGCATGATTTGGCTCCTCACCTTTTCGCCCATCACGACTTTGAAGCATAAGGACTAGCTCCTCCTAGCCGCGAGACGCGAAATGCCTAAAATGCCTTTGAATATAGGCACAAGGTCACAGCCCGTGGTCACTTGGGGGTGATAGAAAGAACTGTACAAGGGCCGAAGCGTCGGGTTTAGCTGCAGAAGGGATCACTGTGTTCTCCAGGTGCTAGTTCAACTTGATCTCAATCCTGATACCCACTCGGAGTGAATGAAGAAGAGAGAGGGTGGTTGAAACCTTGCCTCACTCATTAATTGCAAGGTATGGATGTCCCGGCAGGAAGTCTGCTTGAGATGGTCCTCTGTACCGTTTTTCCCACAAAAGCCATGTCGATGTCCTCGACTCACCAGGGAAGTCTGCACACGCTAATTCTGCATTTAAGGGCTCAACTACCCCTTAGCATGAGCCATGCAGAGTTAACGTGGCATATGACAGAGGAGTGCAGGCCAGATTTGATTGAAGAGACGCCCCATCCTAAAAGTCCAAGACGCCTCTGTTGGGCAAATGTTTTTGGAGTATATATACTTAGTTTTGAGATTTTTCAAAGGATCGATGGTTGAGCAGAGCTCCCAGTTGTAAAGTTTTAACAAAGCACTGTAAATATGATGATGTATGGAATTTTGAGACTTCTTGCCTTATGAATGCCAGTTTCTTTCATGTCTTTGTTTACATTGTGTTAGAGAAACTCGGAATTGGAGGATCCAGTTGAGCTGTAGCTATTATAGGATGATGGTGTCATGGATCACTGTAATATTTGCGTTGTTTCTAATCAGTTCTTGTGATTTTCCCAGCGTTGAGTGACTTGGAATTGGAGGATCCAGTCAAGTCCCCTTCTAGTTTCTTGAGACCCTGAACCAAGCGGATCTTGCATTCAGAGTCTTTCCTCTGCGAACTGTCGAAAGCCTGTTGCCCAAAGCTGTTTGTTCACTTTTCTTACTAAGTCTTCCACTTGGTCACCTTCAAATCAACCCACTAGCTGAAGTTAGGTCGATACCTCCTTTGGCACTTACGTATCAGACCCAATCCCTGAGTTAGAGTGATATTCCCCAAGTCTTTATCTCCATTCGATCACTCCTTTATAAACAATTCGTGACATTAAAATGATGGGTGTCGGGCTCTGGTCCTGCAAGCAATCCAGGAGTGACTTTTGATGCTAACATTTTTGGATTCGTGACATTAAACTGATGGGTGTCAGGCTCTTCTCCTACAAGCAATCCAAGAGTGACTTCTGACGCTAACAATTAGCCTTGCAAAATGTACACTAGGTGGGCCCTTGTTTGACTCTCTTTTGTAGGTTATTCCAAGTAAAAACCTTTTTTTCAAGTGCCAGACACATAAATATGTTTTCTTTAAAAGGACACTTAAACTTCTAAATGCTTTTTCACAAAAAATGGTTTTCCTATACCCCATCAATAACACTCACTCAGAGCCTAATATTCCACTTTTGGAGTATAAATCCCTTTCACTTGTGTTTTTGACCATATAAGCTGATCCTCATCATCTTTGATTCTCAAATGACTTAAACTAAGGACATAAATATAGGATTCCCATTCTTCTGCTTCTCTACCAACCAAATCGACCATAGCTACTAACTTCCATTCTGTCTCCATATAGTAGTTAACTCTGTATAGGTTACTCGGTTAAGAAAGAAAATGCCTTTTCCGTAAAGAGAATTAATCGTATCATGTGATATCTTGAAGCCTTACACATTGCCAACCTAAGGATCTGCACCCATTCTCAATCTCCTCCCATTCCCAATATTCCATACAAGCCACTGCCCACAGTCAGGCTCAATATATTTTTGGCTAATTACTTGACACCAAATACCTTTACCTATAGTTAATCTCTAAGCATATTTTGCTACGAGTTCTTTTCTAAAAGGTGTATATTCTTCAACCCACCACCACCTAGATATTTTGGAATAGAAATATGCTGCCATTTCACCAAGGTAATCCCCTTTTTTTCCTTACTCTTGGACCACAATAATCTGAAACTGATTCTTCATATGCTTTCCAGAACCCCCTTTGGTATGAAAACTAAATAAATCTAGGATACAGGGATGTAATTTATAACAATATTTGACTAAAGTGAGCCTCCCCCCTGAGATAACTATCAATTGCACCATTTATTTAACATGATATCTGCAACTATCTAAACGTGTTCAAGATTGGCAATTTGTTTGATTTCCCAACCTGGAAAAGTTAACAACCCTAGAAGCATCAATGGGAATTTTAGTTCAATGCTACCATAAAAACTTCGACCATTCTATCTGATGGATTTTTTTCAATCCTCTTTGTCACAACTCCAAAATAAACACTTTATTCAACATAAACACAAAATATCCATCCAATTCATCATAAACAAATATAAAATAATAGAGTGCATTACAGAGCTTCCTGTTGGCAAAGAAATCTCCAAATGCAATAATGTTTGCTAATATTCTAGCATATCTGATAGGATTTGAAATGTACAGATAGATGGGTCATGATTTCAATCTTAGATCTCTTTCCTGAAATCGGACAAATAAACCAACACAGACCTGTTTATAATTCATCAACATACCATTCAAATTTTCAATGGAATTTTTTGCTAAGTCTTCTTTCTCAAACTAAACAAGACCATATCCATTTACTAACCATTTTCATCTGTGGCTACTTTGCAAGAAAGAATTGGACAAAAAGTAGAGAATGTATCATGCAATTCTCTATTATATATTGATTTATCAAGATCCTTAGAAATTTGCAGACCCTCTTTTACAAATGTTTGGATCACAGTGGAAAAATATATCCTCATTGGCTTCCCATTTACAAGACTGAAACTTAGAACATCTAGAGCATGTCTAGCAAGGTCTATATTTCTCAAGGAACCTATATGTTGTTGATATTCATCCCCATCAAACGATTTGTATCACATATTTAATGCTTGAAACCCTATGACCTGAGCAGAAGATCCACGAGGACCATGTGATTGGAATCCATGGCCTGCAAAGAAAACCCCATTGCCAAACAGTCGAAATTGGCATCTATAACCAACAGTCTATTTGCATTATAAAACAAAAATTTGAATTCATCCACTAGTCTTGCATTATAATGGAGAAGATACTCAGAGTTGGATTTGGATGGTGAATAAATTTGGAATTTTTGGAATCAATGAACTTTCTCCTTAACTTATCAATAATGATGGGAAAAAATGCCAAGTTTGGTGTGTTAAATTGTTAGATAATGTTAAATATTTTATAGTCAATCCTTTAGCATAAGTTCACTGTGCATCCTAGCAAGCATAACCAAAATATGCATGTTCATTGTTTGAAAATCCATTTCATCCACTTGATGCAACCTTACAAAGGCATCAGACAATGGATGAATCTTTCTTCCTCTAATGTAAATGAGGTACATGAAACCACATAAATGCAAAATCACACAAAAGACATAGACCACAACTCCTTTAAATTTTAGATACGAGGAGATAAATATTTGGAAGGAAAATGGAATGCTATGAGAATTCTTTATTCCAAGTAAGAAAAGTAAGCCAATCTAGCTTTCCCTGCAATAATACATTGGCCAAGGTAGTGTACAGGTTAAGTCCTCAATTTTAAAAAAAATTAACCAATTGGTTTTATCCAGATAAGACTAAACCAAATAGCCAAAGTTCACTCAAACACATGCCCATGATCATAGCCAATGAAATTACTCTCGGGAATGGAAAACTACACAGAACACTTATAGTGAAAATGAAAAACTTGTTTTGGAATAGCAATGTCTGATAGCCAGGATATAGAACGGAACTGATAACTAATTATGGAAAATCCAAGATGGAAAAGATAAAACAATTATGAGGTGAGGAACTTTCCCAACAAACCAGGTAAATAGAAAACACTTTAGTCGATGATTTTTTCCTTGACAGGTTCAAACTTATGACAATGGTCGATATAAATTCACTTGCTCTTTTCAAAGAAAAGAGGAATAACAAACAAATTTATCCAAAACCAATATGCCACGAGTATAAAGAGTCTGAAGCACTTTAACTGAAGACCTTGAGAGAGTTAATGAAGTTTAACTCTTTGTCCTAGGGTCTGTTTTTCCAAGTTTGATCAATAACAAAAGACTTATGATCATTATGTTGCCTTCAAGAGCCGAAGGAGATTACCTACCAGGTTAACAAAACATTATATTTGAGGCAATATCATTATCATCCTAATTTTAGACATTATCTAAGTTGTTTGCCTCTAGAGTTACATCCTTATTAGATATTTTTTCACATACAACAGTAAACTTAATGACCTTGAAATGGATCCAACCTTGCAATGGAAGAATCAGGCATGCAGATTAAAGCATACCAATAGTTTCCTTGACATGTTGTCACTGTCGGATTCAGATAAGATTGTAAGCCTCCTCACTGTCTTCATGAAATCTTTGGATTCAATTGAAAGACAATAAAAGATATGCTTAGTTGCTTGAAAATACACATAAGTAATTATTCCTAAATGCAAGAAGAAGAGAACACAATATGAAATTATTTTTCTAACCAATACATAAGATTTCTCACATTGTAGTTTCTTGTGTCTCGTCCCGAGCCACCTAGGCTTTGTGCGCTCCCTCGAAAACCTCTTCTAGACTGTGGAACTTATCTTCAAGTTCCCTTCATCATGTTTGGAACTACGCAACCTTTTCTGTGAGCGTTTCTAATGCTTGCACTATGATCTCCTCCTTGATCATTGTTGCACCCTTTTCCTATGCTTTCGCCATGTTCCTCTTTTCCTCCAATTATGTGATCAACTGCGATGCTTTCTCTTGAAGAGGTTCCATCTGTGCTTGTCTTTCCTTCTTTTACATCTTCACTTCTATTAGTTCTTCTTGCAGCTTCTTCATGTCTTGTGTTCGCTTGAGAGCTCGATGATACTCATTGTTTTCTGCCTCTCCTTGAGGTCCTGGATGGCTGCGCTTATCTTTCCTTCTTCTTGGTCCCACTGCTGGACCTATTCATCTTCCTCCAATGTTGTCAATAGCTATGCTTCCCTGTCAAACAAGCCCACAACTATGTTGACTTGTCTTTTCATTTCGTCCATTTGTCCTTTAGCTTCTCGTCTCCTTTGTTCTTTTACATCTGGGGGAGTCATAGGGATGAGTTTTTCATTGAGGTTTTCGATCTCCTACCAGTATTGATCAATTTTTTACACAATGTGATCAATCTTCTATGTTGTGTTGGGCTCTTCTACTTGCACGTTGTTTGGGATTCTGTTATAGGCTACAGTCACTCCTTACTCGATCATGTCCGCACGATATTTCTATTCTTCTTTCTCTGCAGTTAGTTGGTCACATATAATTTGTAGCATTTTCGCAATTCCTCTTCCCACCTTTAGGTTTGTGGCATCTGTGTGGGCCCTCGACTGGACTTCGTACATGACACTCGCTTATAGAATGTATAGATCCTTCATGGGTATCTGCACCATTATTATGTCTAGCTCTTAGACCTCTTGTAGTGGTGTTTGCACTGTTTCAGGATCAAGCTTGATCATTTCGTGTTTGATGGTAAATGTGTCGCTGCTCAAGACGACAAATTGTACCATCTCTTCATCCTACTTCTACGCAGGTAGCCTTGATACTACCTTCTATTGTTGTGCAGTGGCTTGAGATTCTGCATGGCCCCATAGTTGTTGTATATTTTCATGGAATTCTATTAGCTTGGCCATGATCTGCTCTCTCCGTGCCTCTGTTATTTTGACCGCTTCCTCACTCTTGTCTTGGACCTTGTCTGCAACGAGCTTTGCATCATCCCAAGTTAGGGTATGTTTGGGTCCTCTATTTCATATTTTATTTTTCCATGCACGTTTGTTCCTTTCATGGCCTCCTTTGTCAATTGTGAGGGTTGTGCCCCACTGGTTGTTACTGGGCCTATTTCATGTTGACCATGTGTTGGCTTATCCATGCTGTTATGGGCGTTCTCCTTGGTTTTTTCGGGATTACTCTCATACTTGGCACTGTCTACGTTGTTGTTGTCTGAGTATTACTAGTCGGACTCCCTGTTCGTGTTGACGAGCATGCCTCAGTTGTGTCTTTAGGATTAGAGGAATGTGTTGTACCTATCTTGGTGGTGGTTTTTGTTATTGGTTGTTGCCATTGCGTAGGCCAATCTTTGATGATCCACTCCACTTCCTCCCTAGTCACACAAACTGCAATTTTAGCCATGCTCGCTTGGGATCCCTCGTAGTTTGGATCCATGTATGGTGTCAGGATGCCTTGAACTTTGCAATCCCCTCTGTTTCTTGCCCAACCTCCCTCGGGATGCACCATGTGTTAGCAATGCGCTGTTGAATTTCTTCTAGCAGCATGGAAAACACCGTGTTGTTTGTATGTTGTGTTTTTTTGTCCTTCACCTACCAGAGGGAATCATAATTGGTTGTGTAGAAATTCCCCGTCCTGTTGATGAAGGTGGTGTACTTGGGCTCCTACTACCCTATGAGAGCGACCAATATCATCAGCCAGGAGTAATGGAACTCAGTTCCATTATCATGTATGTCACGATAATCTAGTAGGAACTGGTTTAGTAAATATGATGCCCAGTTGAACATCATCCCTTTTGTGCACTGCACTGCCACTGCGATTACACCTGGAAGGGATTCCTCTCAACGACACTTCCTCAATAGTTTGCATGCTATCAGTTTGTTGGAGAACCTCTTCTTATCAACATTGATTTCTTTTATAATGAGGCCTCTAGTCCCCCGTGTCATGTCAAACTGTGCCTTCACCTGCTCTGTCAGTTCCTTCTTGCGCACCTTGTTTTCCAAAACATCTTGGGGTTGTGCGTCGACTGTGGGAAGTCCTGTAATCTTGGAAATGAGTTCCACGTCTATATATATGGGCATTTCCATCCACAAGATGCCCCATGGATCCAGGCCACTAATTTTTTGATGCAGAGACTGACATTTTCTCCCTGCCCGAAGTGTGGAATCTCCAACAAACTCATGATCTTGGAGTTGTATAGCCCCATAATCCACCGCGCGGGCTCTAATATTGGCTTTCCTAGGGGTCCAATATCCCCTGTGTTGATCAAATAGTTGTCATCGGCCAAGGAATTTTGTTGCATTGTGCACATCATGGTCTGTGTAGTGCAACTTGGGCACTTTCCCCAACATGTCCTCAACAGTAGGGACTGCGTCTGGAATGAATGGTAAGGAAATTTCTAGACTGTCGGGGGTCTTTCTTTTCTACTTTGTCATGGATGTGCCTACCTTGACGGATTCTATGCCCTCCTCATCCCTAGGTGAGTCTATTCGATCTATTATGTCCTCAACCATGACTTCTTCTCATGACTGGGATGGTCTTGGTTCCTTCGTGTCAATCGATCTTGCAAGCTCCTCGAGGTTATGGTTTGAAACCTTGTTCCCGACCCCGGAGCTCTTCTCTAGCTCTCATGGCTACAATGTAGGGAGATCTTTCTCAACCTGTGTTGGGCTACTAGACTTTGGCTCTATGGTGGTCACGTACTTGAGCTTGATTATGGTCTCGAGTTTATCCTTTCCTTGTGCCTCTGACCTTGTCGGGTGACCCAAATAATCTAGCCCGATGATCCTGAATTTGGTGGATCCATCCTACACAACTATCGTAATCTTGGCTAGCTATGGTGACGATTTCAAAATTAGGGCACAGATTCTTATAATTTCTTTGAGCTCAAAAGTGACTAAGTTTTGAATAATTATGCACTTTCCACCCTTTATAGACCTTTTCCCGGTCATTTTTCAATTTTTGCATACATTTGCGCCAACTTTACTTTTTATTGTGCATTGTATTTTGATATCTGGCGCGTTAATTCCCATGCACAACTTTTTCTGTGTTTTTGTATTTTCTGTTGTTTGTATTTTTGCATTTGTTTTTCTTCCCTTTTCTCTTTTTGTTTGGTTTTGTCATTTTTCTGTGTAGTATCTACTATGGTACACTATATACATACTTGCCTTACTCTGTTGTTCTTGTCTATACTTGGTGAGGTTGACTATCCTTGTACAGCTTCAGTCGACTCCCATTGATCATTCCCTTCAATTCGATTCTTGCTAGATCCTTTAGTCGCACAGATCCTCCATCTGTGACATGTTGGATTTCATATGGCCCTAGCCAATGCATTCTAAATTTACCTAGATGTTGAAAGAATTTGTTGCCATATAGAAAGACTAAGTCTCCTTCCTTGAAACTTTTCTTCTTGATATGTCTGTCGTGCCAAGATTTTTCTCTGGATTTTTGTACTTCCTGGTGAAATCCTGCCAGGATCCTATCCTCTTCCATATCCATGAGCTGACTTAGCGTTTGTTCTACTATGCCATGTTCTATCATGTTAATAATGGCTGGGACGCATAGACAAGGTACCCGAAATTCCAATGGTACGATTGCTTCATGTCCATACACCATCCTGAATGGTGTATGTCATGTCAACGTTTTACATGTAGTTATGTATGCCCATAGTAATGTTCATATTTTCAAATCCCAGTCATCCCTGTTAACATTGCAAATCTTTGTCAAGGCATTCTCCAAGATCTTATTGAAGGATTCTACTGTTCCATTTGCTTGAGGGTGGTATGGTGTACTCTTCTGATGATAGACTTCAAACTCATCAGGCATAGCCTTGATAGAGATATTGATGAAGTGAGTACCTTGGTCACTCATCAAAATCCTTGGACATCCAAATCTAGTGATTACTTTCTCAAACAAGAAGTATGTTGTTTTTTCTTCACTGCTATGTTTGACTGGTGCTACTTCTGCCCATATTGTTAAGTATTCTTCCGCAGTAATGATGTATCTAGCTCATGACCTTCTTTCTAGTGGATGAATTGGTCCAACAAAATCTATAGCCCATTTTTCAAATACCTGCAATGTCTTTTGAGGTTTTAAAGGCATCTCATCCCTTCTGTTAGGTTTACCCACCCTCTGACAGACATCAAATCTCTGGAAATGGTCCTTGGCCACCATAGGCCTTCGTGCAATACCTTTTGTGCAGTATCTTTTCCTACATAATTTATTCCATTTATTCCCTCATGAGCTTCTACCAAAATCCTAGGCCTTTTGTGTTCTAGTATGCATCTTCTGAAAATGTTGTCGGTTCCCATATTGTATAAATGTCCTGCAATCATTTGATAGTTTGCAGTATGACTACCATATTTGTCTTCTGCTCAGTGTTAAACTCTTGTGGCACAGTCTCTGTACTCAAGTAGTCAATGATGTCAGCGAAATATTCATCAACTACTTGGACTAAAAATAACTGCGCATCAAGGAAGTTATCTTCCAAGTTGGTAGGTTCTTCTCCGTTGGTTACCCTTGACAAGTGATCTTGTCCTGCATTCATCTTCCCTGTTTGACTATCACTTCAAAATAAAATTCTTGAAACAACAGTAGCCATCTACAGATCCTCCCCCCCAACATTGGCTTGTTGACTAGATATTTGAGGGATGAATGATCTGTGAACATCTTAAAGTTTTTACCGAGTAAGTAATGTGTGAACTTTTGAAGTGCATAGACTATAGCTAGGCCTTATCTTTATGTAGTATTATAGTTTTGTTATGATTCTGACAGTTTTCTGCTAGCAAATGTTATCAGATGAACCAATTCCCATGTTCCTGGTTGCGCCAAAATTGCTCCAAGTGCTATAACTGATGCATCTACATGCACATGGAATGTCTTTTCCCAATCTAGGAATACTAGAATAGGTGTTGTGACCATATTTTCTTTTAGAGTGTCCAAACGTTGCTGAAAATCCTCATCCCACTGACATTTGATATCTTTCTTGAGCAGTTTCAACATTGGCGCAGTGATCTGCGCATACCCTTTTATAAATTTTCTATAATAACGTGTATGTCCCAAAGTGGCTCTCAACTGTCGCACTGATATTGGTGGTGGTAAATTCACAATTACTGCAATCTTTACAGGATCCACTATTAGACCATGTTTGCATACTATATGACCCAATAAAATTCCAAAAGGTGTACCAAATATGCATTTCTTAATGTTAAGGGAAATCTGGAATTGCCTACATCTTTCCAACATTATCCTTAACACATCTACATGGTCTTTCAATAGACTGTATACTATCCAATCATCCAGGTACACTTCTAAAAATTGATGGATGAATTCTTTGAATGAAGTTATGGCTACTCTTGAGAATATTGTTGGTGCATTATTTAGTCCAAAAGGCATGAATGTGTATTGATAAGATCCCCATTCTATGGCAACGTTAGTCTTATACATGTCTTCTGGATCTATTTTGATTTGGTGGTATCCTGCGAATCCATCTGTGAATGAATATGCTTCCTGACCTCCCACATTCTCTAGGGCTTCATCAATAAAAGGGGTAGGAAAAGGGTCATGTAGGTAAGCATCATTCAACTTCCTCAGGTACAAACATATCCTTATGCCTCCTCTCTTCTTCTCCTGAACTACCATAGGGCTTATCCATTATGATTCTTCTACTGGTTCTACGATCCCTGCTTCCAGCATCCTAACGATTTTGTATCTTACTTTCTACTTGTATACTAGGTTTAGTCTATAGGGTCTCTGTCTGACAAGTCTTGCCTCAGGTTTGAGAGGTATATTCATCTCACCTATATCTCTGGCTATACCTTTCATTTCAATGAAGCTCGTTGGGAACACGTCATTGTACTCGCGCAATAACTCTGTTATCCTCACCATTGTTTCTTCGTCCCAGTAGTCCCCAATACTGGCCATCTTTGGGGTATCAACTGTCATGATATTGACCTTCTTCACTTTAATTGGTGCAACAAATTCTAATAACTCCAAAGAGGGTCCTTCCACCTCTCTTTCCCCTTCTATTTCTATAATTTGGATATTGCGCAGAACGTCTTCATCTAGTGTTTCTTCTTCCACATGATAGCATGACAATAATTCCTTGATTGTCTGTTTGTTCTATTGTTGATACTCTATCATGAGTTCTAGTTATGTTTCGTCAATAAATATCATTCCTCTTATCTGCTTTAGGGATGAATCAATGTTGGGGTTCTCACTTTCAAATAAAAAGGTTGCTACAAATTTTTCATGCAACATTGTCCATTCAGTGGTACCTTTGCGCAGTTCCTGATCTACATACCAGTTTTTTGGGAATCCTTCCAGGGTGTGAATGAAGTAATGAGTTCATTCTGCTAGTGGTTTCATCTTCCATAGTTTTCTACACTTTTCCAAGTTCTCTGCTAGTGTTCCTTGTCCAACATACCTCTGTATTACATTTCTCTTCTTCTCTGTGCTGAATCTTATGCACAATAATATTTTTCATTTATACTAGTCTTGTATGTTTTCCTTATGCGCACCCCACCATCTTGCAGGTGTAGCCTTAAGTGAAATATCTAGGGATAATAGCCTTTGATTATCTAATACTTTCTCCTCATATTTTGTCAAGAACTCTTCTAAGTCATTTATGCCATGAAAACTGGGAGGTTCTCTGACTTTTGTACCCACCCATCTTACTGGGTAGTATATTCTTGTGCACCTTCTTGTAGATAACTCATGTAGGCGTTGTTTCCAATTTTCCAATCCTGTATCTAAATCAGAATCACATGAGGTGATACTTCTTCAGCTGAGTACCCCATCTACAGTTGGATTGATGTAATCTTTTGTGCACACAATGGTTCTGTATAGCTGGTTGATTTCTTCTAAATATAGATAGGTCAGTTCCACAAATATTTCAGCTTCGGATGGGTCCAAGGGTGCAATGACTCGGTATTCCCCTGACTCAAATGTCATTTTCCTTGTATTCATATTAATTATGGCCTAATTATCAAATGCCCAATCCATTCCAAGAAATGCGAGATATGGTGTTGTGCCACCTACTATTTCAATGACTTCGAAGTCTGCCTTAGTGCGCACTCTGTCCAAATCTACTGTCACTCATTTTAGCCTCCCACTTGGCATAACTTTGTGTTGGTTTGCTAAATTCATTTGAACTAGTGAGTAGCCTAACGTTGACTCTCCCATGCATTGCCATTTTTTCTATGGTAATAAATTTACTTCAAATCCTAGGTCCAATATAACATCTCTCATGTTGAAATCTTCGATATTGGCATTCAATCTAAGTTATTTGCTTGTCCTCCTTCTTGCATGGAGGTGATTTAATATTCTCTATTCTAATTTCCCCTCAATTTTTGTGTTACATATATCTAGAAGATTCTGTAATATTGTAACAGATGATGAATCTTTGAATAACTTAACACAAGATTGCAAAAAAGTTTGGATATTACTTACTTGGTCTCTAGGGTGTACTTCACTAGTGTGGTCCATTGCTGAAGACATTTCATATGTTGGGACATCTTGAGTATGTTGCGTGGTAGATGTAGACGCAACATTATTCTTGATAAACTCTTGTCTTGCCTCCTTGAATGTTTCCTTCTGCTTTCCTGCATCAAACTGCTTTGGTGGCTTAATATTCTTCTTCACCCACTGGTGTTGTACGGGCTCTTGTTTGACTGTGTCATCTCCTGTTTTAGTGCCTTTGCGCATCACTATGTTGATATTCCTGCCATGCTCTCTGACTTCTGCTAATATCCATTGTATGTTCTGATTATTCTAATTTATCTTTTCATGTACCTTCCCCAACAGTGTTGTACAATCCTTTGTATCATGATCTGTTACGCTACAATACATGCATGTCACAAGTGGAAGTGGACATTCCCTTGCATAATTCCCTGGATGTTCATAGTTATGGCACACTATTGGACCTCTTCCTCTTCCAAATCCTCCTCTAACTTGTCCTCCACCTCTGTAGCCAGTGCGATCTCCACACGGTGTATTGTATTGGGGTACCTGATTGTACTGTGCGAGGTTATACTATGGCTTCACAGTGTTTTACTATGATTTTTCATTGTTATATTGTTGTGAAGTGGTGTTATACTGAGGTGGTACCTGATTAAACTGAGGTGCAACTTGTCATGTCATCATTTCTTCTTGCACCCTATACGTATCTGAAGTTTGTTCCCTCATTAGATCCATTGTTATGCAATCTTTATAATCGTTCCCTACTGACTTGCAAAAAGTATAGTATGCATTATTTGGTATTGTCTGATACTTCTGCATCATAGAACAATGATATGGATCATGCCCATGTGTTTTACAAATCTCGCACCAGGGTCCTCCTATTGGCAAGGGATTTGGAATTCCTATTTCCATATATTACGCGAACATTGGGCATTCGTTCTTGTGGTGTCCTTATGTCCTGTATGTGGTACACCAAAAACCTTCTCTCTTGTCCTTTCCCTTATTCTGATTTAGTTGAAATGTTAGATTCTTTAGATCCTCCTTCATTTACTCTATGGCTAGATCTGTCTTATGATATTTATTTTCTTCTAGTTGTAAGGCTTCCTGCAGAACCTCTACTTGAATCTGGAATTTCTGTTGTCTGAGTGGGTATTTTAGATGTGGTAATAGAGAATTCACAAAAAAATTCCTATGTTGCATGTCAATCATGGCATACCTCAATTTCCCTTTTAATTTTTTGAATCCTTGGTCAATTTCCAAACGAATTCTCCTGGTTTCAGTATGATCTCTATCATCTCATTCATGTATTGATCCTTTGAGTTGGGCTTCTGGAACTCATTTATCAATAGTCTTCTTACCTCTGTCAGCATCCTTATTGTCCCTGGTGGGATGTTTACATCTAGACACATGTACTAGTCTAGTGTGTGGTCTTTTAGTGTGATGGCTAACTGCGCCAACTTTAGGTCCTCATCCATGATCTGTTTTGCTTCCTATATCTTTGCACAAATAAACAAGTGCTTTTCAGATTTTTTTGTCGCCTCACCCATAAATTCTGGTAACCTAATGGTAGGATCATGTCCTTCCATTGCAAACTCTGATGGACTACTACCTCCACATGATGTATATCCTTGACTAACACTTCCTAAACTGGCTCCCCCAGTTGATGTGCTATGACTGGATCCTTGTCTTGTCGTTCTTCTTCCATTAAATATGGTTGTATGTATACAGTTGTTTTTTCTGGTGTACTAGTCGTACATGGGGTTATGGGTTCCACACTGATATTTATATGGATTGGAGTGTTGCCTTATGTTCTTTCCCTTCAACCGCTTGTCTTGCTTTCATAGGTTTCGCGTAGGATTTCCTCAATTTGTTCCACAGCCCAGACATCCTCTACCTCTTCTTCACCACTTTCCAATGCCTCTCTATATGCTATAGCTCTCTTCTTGTTATTCATCTTATATTGGTAGGGTACTCCACTGCCTCTTTTTCTAGTTGTTTCCATGATCTTCTTGATTTGGTCTTCCTCCATCATGATTGGTTCCAAGGCCTCCTCCTTCTTTCCTTTATCCATCTCTTCCTCCATTTCTCCATCTCTTGTCAGTGCTTCCCCCCTTCCCCCATGGACGCAGGGAAGTTTAGCTGTTTGGCTCCATATTCATTACACCTTTGTTATATAGTAAGATATTTATGGAAGTATACAATGACCTAATATACCTTCCTCGTGGTCCTCTTAGGAACTCTTGCTCTGCTGTGTTGTAATACTTCGCAATGTCTACTGCAAATTTTGTGATAAATCCTACAAGAATACTATCTAACCAGAAATCTATTGCGCACATGAATTTGTTGTCAACTTGCTGTAACTGCGCGATGTCCATAGGATTCCACTCTAACTGTCTGATCCAATTTTTTGGGTGGTTGTCTTTCAACCTCAATATCCACTCCTACAACACATGTGGGAAATCGCAGAAAAATACTTCATGCAAGTCGCTAAATACATACTTTTCCATATATTTGTGCGGTGTTATGTTAGGGTTTTTGTTGCATTTATGTGCAAACTCCAACTCCTTTGTCTTCAAAAAAATTTCGATCTCTTCCTTCGTTAGATTCCATGGTCTGAACATCCCTTTCTATACCTCCATTTTCCGCGTGATTCTTTCATGGATACCATTCACTCAATCCCATTTGGTTCCAACCGGCAACGAAACTGTTGTAACCCTATAATTTATAGGATCAACTGGTGACTAAAAATTTTATCCTTTTATTTCTTTGGTTGCCAAATAATTTTTCATTCTGCAAATAATTTGAGAAAAAAGAAAAAGAAAAGAAAGAAAAAGAATAAACGAGGGCATAAAAGAAATTTAATAGAGCCCCATGCAATAACAATGACTTGGTTCATACAGTTTGAACATGGCCAAGTCCTTTTAAATTGATGTTGACAGGATTAATGAATAAGCTTGGCTAAACTGTTTAATATTAGCCAAGAAAATTAGGTTAGCTAGTGAATAAATTTGACCAAATTGCCTAATCTTGGTCAAATAACCCCAGGATAGAGTAATTTCTTAGTCCAATAGTTTAATCTGGGCTAAATTTCATAGGTAAGTAGGTTAGAGCATAGGTTAGTTTTCCTTATCTCAATAAAACAAGGCATGATGATCGATGTTGAATCATATCTTTGATGTTTAAAAGTTGGATGTCTAACCCCCATGGTGATAAAAATAGGGAAAGCTCGGGCAAACCCACATGAAGTGATTATCCTAAGTTTTCAGAGAAAATATGAGTTTGTGCTCACAGATTAAAGATGATGCACAGATGAACGGCTGAGGTGCTGACGCTTAGATATGCGATTGACAAGTTTTTCCGGACCCCCCTGACCGTTCTACCTTTAACGGTGGGGGGGGGGGG
>JZKD02S1672891.1:158073-177566 GCA_000966675.3 Picea glauca
GGAATGGGATGTTTTTTCTGATGAGCCCCCTTTTATAACGTGGCAGGAATCCATTGCTTCAGACTCCTACGACTTACCACTTACCATTTTATGAAATACCCCCCGTCTCCCCATGACATCATTTTCCATTATTTTCCCCTGAGGGTCACGTCTCATTACTCTATCATTCCATTCCCCCTATTCACTCGTTACAAGTCCCTTCACCATGGTCAGTTCCCAATCAACACCCTCCACGTCACCCGGTCGTATTCGTCATTCATTGTTACCTGCCATCTCACGCTCCAAAAGACCCGTTGGCCATTTATTACAGGCTAACTTATTTGTTAGCCTGTTGATCTGTCCCCCGTGCCCAACGGGTATCCGTTTTCTCAAAACTACTCTTTTCCTTCATTCTCCCATTGCTTACTTTGTCCTCGCACCAGAGATTTTATCCTTGTCTTATCTCTGTTTCAATCAACCGTCCAAAACCACGGTCATCCCCACTAACGTTTTGTTTGAATTGTAGGTATTTTCACAGTGATGGTGCCAAAATCCAAGAAAGCAAAAGCCGAGGAAAATCCTTTCCTCCCGCCTCCTGTTGACCTAGACAGGATCCATTTAGCCGACAAAGATCACTTAATCACAGACACCAGGTGCGAATTTGACTTCACGGATTTGCATTCACGGATCAAAGACACTTTCTTAGATCAAAGCGATGAAATTGGGCTCTGGGAGTACAACCTTCCTCTGTATCTTTTCCCCCAGGTTCACCATTTCCCTGAATTTTCCCTCAAATGCCAGGCTCATTACCTCCCCGACTAGAGAGCCATAGTATCTTCATCAGGAGAAACTTTGTTCTTCATCACACTAAAGGCCATTGATTAGATGATACAGATACCCAGAATTGAATCTGCCTCCCCTTTCAATCTTGAAGTCATAACGAAGTTGTACCAGAAACTGTATTTCCCTCAGAGAGCCTATATTTTCGATCTTTTCCTCCCACGGGATGCTCATCTCCCCAAGACAAATCCCCCGTATCCTTCCTCCTTGTTCTCAAAGAAGGGAAACCAAGTCATTTCATTGATTTTTTCTCTGCTCGGTTATTTTTCAGACCAATGGGTGGATGAACCCATATTGGGTTTTCTATCCATTTTCTCCATAGAAGAAAGACCTACCACTCAGTTTGACTAAAACACTTTCTTGGCGGACAATATTCACGAGCAGTTTTCAAATTTCTCCACAGAGGGCATGTTTCGGTATTCCTCAATACTGGCCTACATGTTCACTTTCTTTCAAGCGGACAGGTTCTCCTTTTCAATGCAGAAAATGGACAAAGACGGGAGGCCGCAGGAAGTAACAGCTTGGACTTCGCTACTCAGACAAAATTCCACAGAGTTCAGTTTCAAACAATTTATCGAGCATTTTTACCACCCAATGGTGAGCATGCTCAGTGTTAGACCTGAACCAAGAATAAATGAGGAGATTCAGAGGATCTTACACCTCTCAGACCTTGCAAAACCTGGAGAGTGGTATCTTTACCAAAAACACACCGAGATCAGAGTATATGGATGTGAGTTAGCTCCATACAAACTGCCTAAGTATCTTCCCGTGAGGATATTTTTCTTGGAGTATATAAGGAAAATGATTAACTCCAATGACATACATTTTGCGTCTCTTAAAAAGAAACAACAACTTAGAATTAAAGGGAAAATAGGGTCTTTCATCTGTAATAGCCGAGGCGCCGGGGAGGAAGCAGACAAACTATTGAAAGAAATGAAGTTTCATGTTAGTTTCATATGGCACTATGATCTGTGTGGGATAATTTCTGAGATGAGGGTTAGAAATAAAAATGTTCCATATGTTCATACACCCAAGCCTGAGATAGAGAAGTTTGCAAATCAAATAGAATGGGAGACGAACACTCTAGTAGAGATAGAACAGCAGGACCCTTCGGTCACCATCTCACATACAACTAAACCACAGGTTCCCAAAGAAAAAAGACCCAGGAAGGATACTTCACCTTCCGTCACCGAAGTCTCGGCTGAAGATTTCCAATTACACACCAAACGACCAAAAACCGGTCATACATCTAACATGGTTGGTGAAAAGGAAATCCAATCCACTACAACTATGAAAGATGATCGGTCACTTCTTAGCACAAGCAACAAACAGATCATGTCTATAGTTTCATCCAAGAAGCCTACGGATACTCCACAAGTTGACTAGCCGAGTAAAGTAGGACCATAGTTGAGTGTTTTTGAGAAGTATGACCTGATCAAAAAGAAAAATCAGATGCTGACCAACAACACTTATGCTCAGTTTTGGAAACAAACATCAACAACATAGCACAAACTGTTGTCTGCATTCAATATAGAGAAGGGTAGAATGCACATGGCTTTTCTGCAGGCACAGTTGTCGGACCCGAAAGCAATCACTGATTACAAAAGAGCAACATTCGAGTTTCATACTAGAGATGTGCATCCCGCTGATCAGATGGATCTGCACAGGAAAACTAGAGAAATGGTTTTCTCCACATTGGCAAATGCTTCTACTACGGCTACTAAATTACAAATATCTCTGAGCAATGTTCAGACATAGCTGAAATTAGAAAAGATATCATCCTTTGCAAAGGATAACAGAATTAAGACATTGGAGGAATTGGTCCTCAAGATCGGGTATGACCCCTCAAATGTGAAAGCAGTCGAGGAGATGTTAAAAAAGAAAAATGTTGATATAGCATCTCTGAGGAAACAATTGAAACTGCCACCAATGGAAGATGCATTGGCAAAGGAGATAGCTGAGACAGAAGGGGAAAAAGATGATATGCTCAAGTTGATCATGGAGAAAAATAGACAGTTGAAAGAGATGGAAGCAAAACTGGAAAGGTTGGTGAAAGAGAAGGAACAAACAAAGCCTATGGAATTCATTCCATTGAGCGTAGTTCCACTCACAAGAGTAAGCACCTCATCTGCAGCGGGAATCCCCTTAGCAACTCCACTAACAGCTCTGGAGAAGACAATAGAACTGGAAAAATCCATGGAGGAGATGAACTTGCAAGAGACAAAGATTGGCAGACTTAAAAAGGAGGTTGAGAACCTTCAGGAACTCAAGTCTTCTTACCAAACCAGTTACTCCATGGAGACACAAACATCAGATAAGCTCAAACAGGAATTGCAACAGCTTCAAAAGCAAACAGTGGCAGGAAAAACACTTGTTGAGGCCAAGGAAAGTGTCTGGATGGATATCTCCAAATCCATAAATGAAATATGGCCTATGGTACAAATTATGTTTGAGCAAAACGAACTGGTGCAAAGAAGCAAGCAGGCTATTGAGAAAATAAGAGGAGAATTCAAAGAGATGCCCACAGAAGCCACTGAGATCATTAAATTCATGAATTCAAAAACCAGAGAAGAGTTAGAGGATTTGAATATTGAGGATAGGATGGAAACCATCCTTGAGGTCAATATGGTTCTGACCAAAAGAGGACTAATGCTACAGCTGGAGGAAAAGGTCCAGATTATGGACACAGGAGTGCAAAGATTTTTCAGCAAAATTGAAGCTTTGCAGAAGAAAGGCCTCCCTGGCTTAAGGGTCATAAATGACAAGTTAATAACTCTCTCTAATTATAAAAAGAAGCTAGACATAGTGGCCAAAGATAGCTCAAAATTCTCGAGAATACAGGGCAGTATAACGGGCAAGGCGTTCTTAGAAGCTTTGCAGTCAGACATCAGCATACAGCACGAGATCCAGTATATTTTCATCGTCAAGCCAACTTTTGCCAAGTATACAGAGATGGATGAAATATACCGAAGACTACTCAAAGTCATCATTCCCAGTCACCTTCAATGGGAAGAATTGTGCAATCTAATCGAGTAAGAGCTGAGGTGTCCAAGCCCAGTCAACAATCCAATTAGACGAAGTCATGCAGAGGACTCACCAATGGATTAGCCCAGAAATCAGCATGGAGATTTCAACACATCATCAAACAGTTCCTAAATTTTTGTATCTTGTTGAGTTAGTTAGCTAAATTTAGAACTGCCACATCTTGATCTTTAATGATAGGATCGTATGTAATTTTTTATTATAAATACTTCAAACTTTGAAGTATCGGGGGTTGATCTTTACGCCCTATAATCCATAAAGACTGTAATTGTTCATCAGGAGATCTTCCAGTAATACAAAGGGATGTTTCACAGGATTCTCGCTTGTTATTCATTGGTGATGTTTACTTTTTTGTGTTAAATGTTTCTCTCGCTCAGTTGCAGGATTTATCTTTGTATACCCTATTTCTGACTTTGAAAGATCTTAATGTTTATCTTTCTGATATTACAGTGAGGAAATTCTTAAATGCTTCTTTACTTTAATAGATATTCTCATCTTTTCTGCTATCCATCACTTTACTGCTAAAGAATCCAATGAATGCATTATCATGCCATGTGAAAAGAATCTTTTAATTTCTATTTAGATCTCTATCTTTATAATACAGACCCCATAGCCCAATGGAGGCATAAAAACCTTTTCAACCAACTTAGCAAAAACAAAAACAAACCATTCAATCTTATTTTATTTAACTAGCCTAATATCTCAAAGTTAAAACATATCTAAATCATACAGAGAGATACCTCTCTGAAGCTGGTAGAGCTAGATTCTAGTTTCGAAGTGGTTGGATAAAGTTACCTCTGGTAAATTTCTTCGACTCTAACAACCTCTGAGAATTTATAGAGTGTTAACAAAAACCATTTGTTGGTTACTACTCTCTTGCTACTTCTTAGGCTGACCCAGGTTCAGATATGAACAAGCTTCCAACAAAGCCCTCTAAAACTATCGACCCCCCCTAGAAAAATAGAAGGAAGTGTAGTACACAGGGGGCACTGCGCAGTCTCACCCGAGATGGTTCTATGGGTGGATGCAATGCTCAGGTTCTTGTAGCCTGGGAATGAGTGGGGATCTGGGATTGTACTCTGTGATTTTCATTCATTTATTATATCCTTCATTCATACTAACTATTATGTTGTTCATACATGTAAATAAATAGTTCTAACTAATTCATTCATGCATTTATCTAATAGATAACCATTGACAGTAAAGGAATAAACAATGATCAGTCCACATAACACGTGATCTATCATGGTTCACCCCCTCCTGGGCTACGTCCACAAAGATTTTGCTTCTTTTCTTTTTTACTATAGTTGGTTCAATATCTTTAATGAGGAAGACTAGATCACACCATGCTCCTCAACCTATGATCTAACCCTCAATATCTACCCTACTTACTCTCTACAACTCAACAAGTTATCACAAGAACAGGTCATGCATAAAATGTTCTTCTGCGATAACACATCCTCTAACTCCAAACTCTAGGAGCAACCAAAAAATACGCCCTCACCTAGACTCCCTAGGTATTTATTTATACTCACCTATCAGTTTGACAATTGTTACAATGTTTACCAAAACCCAAACCCTAGCATGATTAGGTCTTCTTGCATGCACCTTGCATGCTTTCCTCCTTTACATGCGGCTTTACCTTGTACATGTTGCTTTTCTTGCCAATTGTCTTTCTCCCACTTCATGCCTTTCTCTCCAAAAATATCCTTTTCCCCAAAATGGGCCTGCACCCAATAGAATTGTTTCCATTACTAGAAAATGGGGGCGAAATACCTTTGAATCATTGCCATTACCATAAAATTAGGGTGAATGGGAGGATCTGGTTTGAATTTTAAGGGGAAAAAATGGATTTCCATGCTCTTCCTTCACAAATATCCATGGGCTAAGGGTTACATATAATATGTTTTTTTTAAATAAATTTGGGGCTATATATAGGAAAATCCATAAAACCCCTCTATGTAAACTAGCACAACCACATTATAAAGGTGTTTGATATACATCGATTGATCATATTGATTACTTTATAATAAATAGGAAAGATTAGGGTTAGGGTTAAGGTTATTAGGGTTTTAGATTAGAATTTCATATATGCCCCATTTTCCACATTTCTTCATATTTCTATAAAGATGGTTGATATACATAGATAATTTGTATATATATCAGAAGTTGTAATCTTAATGAAACAAACATTCAATGATAGACTGAAAGGAATCCATGTCTTATCTATCGAGCTCATTATTAAAGAGAATAAAATTCAGTACCCATTCTCATTCATTTTGAAAGTCAATATTGATAGGTCGATCTTCGCCGCTTGATGAACATAAATCATCAAGAAACTGGATAAGATAACATTTCTGAAGGTTGATTTCCTTCTTAATCTAATTTCAAAAAACAAGTTATTGCGAGAGAGGGAATTGGGATAATACTTCTGATGGTTTATTTCCCTCTTATAGGTTATTGTGAGAGTGGGAACTATAAGATAATACTTTTGATGGTTGATTTCCCTCTTACCCTAATTTCAAAAGTAGGTGATTGTGAGAGCAGGGACTGATTTCATGGTGCAACATAATCGACACCACGTCAATCTCTGCCAAGTATCTATATAATTGTATTCAAATAGATATGGTACACTCTTGTTAACCAGAGAAAACAATACCTTAACATTCGTTAGCGATAACTAGAGAAAATAATACCTTATCATTCATTAGCGATATGGAGATAGGGAAAATACTTAACCTTGAATTTATGATTCATTATCTGTTGGTCGTGAAAGCATAACGTTTTCCATGAATCAGTATATATTAATTAATTTTCAAAAATAATCAAACTATATTCGCTTCTCCCATGAATAAGAATGCAAATTAATACATATTACTGAAGTTGAGCATTAACAAACTTATTGAATTCATGTAACCAATCCTATGTAGGAAAATCAGTGGCCCCCTGCCCTTGCCCGTCCCCTCTCTCAACGGACCCCTTCCAGTGGTCAACTTTTCCCGCACTCGAATGACACCACCACCTCTTTCTTTCAACCTGCATTCAATTCTCCTTTGAACCACGTCGTAATTACCTACCCTCTTAAATTGATTTGGTTTCTCTTTCGATTTTGATTTCTCCAGAAGCTTCATGCCCTCACCCAAATACTCATTAGCCGATAAATGTGTTTTCCATTCCTCGTCTGTGCCCACCATTCCTCTCTTTTCACAGAGAAAGAACCCAAACACCTTCGCGGAGATTCATCAAAACAAGGCATTGCCACCCGCATCACAATTCAGCCCTAGTTAAGGTAAGAACCTTTATATTTTATTGTGTTTTTTTATGCATTCCCGAATCTGTGACAAAAGTTCTCTGTATTTTTTTATGCTTCAAATATACCCATCATTAATTTAGAAATAAATAAATTCATGGTTAAACTTTTATCTGCCCTGTGCAGATCCATCTTAACCCCAAGGGAATTGAACTGACCTATATTTCAATCTCTTAAAACACTTATTTTCCATACTTACTTTCTAGTTTTGTAAGTGATTTATTAGTGGGTTAATTTGTGGGGATAAAGCCCATTTTTCTTTCCTCTTACCCACGCCCTTCATATGTAGTGAGTATTAATTTCAAAACCCAGAGGCTTATTTCTCACATAAACCTTATGCATCTCAATATAGTATTTCTATGTAAAAATAATGACTTGGAAGTTTTTGTTTGTGCAATGACAAGGGTTAATTTTATTTATGTGAGATGAATAATGTTGTACTGCATGCCTTTTCTTCAACCCTCAAAATTGTTAGTTGTTCTTCCCTCAAAACTTCCCTCTTGACTGGTTGTAACAATCCTATAACACCCTCATATCTCCCTCAAACTGTTGACTATAACATACTCGTTCCATCCCTCAAAAGACTATCCAATAAACCTATAATTTTCCACTAAATTGTGGTTTCTCCTCCTCCTTGAGGGCCGAGACTCAAGGACCTGTTGCTACATCAAACTAGCAAAATGAGATTTTCTATTTGCAAAAAACGAATAAAACAAAGTCATGTGCACTCAAAAGTGGGAATAAATGTATCATCCTTTTATGTATTTCGAAAATAAAACACAAGTCAATGATCAAGATACTATGAACATTATCATACTATTTCTGAAATAAAATTAGAAGACCCAATTTTAAGTGGACACACATACAATGTGATAATGTTGGAGTCACTCTAATAATATTGTTCTTTGCAGAGTCTATTACAAACAATTCTCCATTTGGAGATACCTGTATAGCATAAGGTTCAATTCCATGGTTGCTCCCATCAAAAAATGTTTCCACTATGGATCCAATGTTAAACTTCAAAACAACCCTACTACCGGAATATGGTGGTCTACGGGTCTCTAAAATTCACCATCCCTTATTGTGAAAACTTTGTTCTCTATGCATTATGCATTAAACATGATTGTAAAATATTGATTCTCTATTTGTTCTAAATTTGTGATTGTAAAATATTGGTTATCTAACCCTTGAGAAACTGTTGTTTTTAGGTATCCATACAAAATGGGTAGACAAAGAAAATGGAAGATTATAATCAGTATTGAGGTCCAAGACCCAAAAGACAAGTCGACCTTTTCTAGAAAAGATTTAACCTACACTGATGTATATAGACAAGACAGTCCTTTATTGGATCGTATTGCATAAATCCCTTTAGGTAGAGTTCTTGATTTTATTAGAGGGGAAGAAAGAAATATCGATGCTCCTTGTACTTTCTTACCCACAGTGAAAAAAACCTCAACAGAAAGTGATAACGGTCACAAGCTATATGAGTTGTAAGTATTTCACAATCACATGGCTCTTGCATTTCTAAATGATTTTTAGTTTTAGTTGGTGCATGCATCTTATGACTTGACATATATATGATAAAAAATGGTTATTCATGAGTGGATATATATGATTTTGTGCTAAGGTGTTGTAATTTGTAGTGTAGTTACTCATGTTCATATGTCTCGAAAGAAAAAAGAGGAATGTGTTCGGATACATGCAACAACTCATTTGTAAAGAAGAGAGGATGTCAATGCCACTGTATAGTGAATGTAAAGAATAAGGACCCTAACATAACAATACTTACATAAAACACATATGAGCATGAAGATGAGGAAGGATAGCCTTGTCATGGAACACTTGACTAGTCTGGGGGGCTAGATCCTTACGTAAACCTAGGCTGTCAAGAAAAATTGTCTCTTTTGTAGAAAATTGCTTCTTTATGGAAGTGCCAATTGATGTTGTATATCAAAAGAACATTGAACGATATGTTGACGTGGATGTGGAAGATGGTGATAGATATTTTTTCTTGACTAGAAAATATGTTGAAAATATTTATAATTGCTTGATGAAGGGAAAATATCAACTTGACAAGAAAGATGAAATGAGTGTTAACCTCTGGTATCAGAAATGACTAGATGATTTTTTCTTTTTTCAGAAGCGTAATGGTCCAAATGTTCCTTTTATAATTGGAATTTAAACTGGATGGATGTTGAAGAGAATGGTAAAACTATCTCATGATAGTTTAATAGGAATGGGATTAACTTTCAGTAGCAATAAATATGCAGTAAGGTGAATTTGAATGATTCATTAATAAATGATTGCTTGGGTTGTGATTCATTGTGATTGATAGCTTAAAATTTGACTTTGAGTTTTACTGAATATCATAGTATAAATTGTACACACTTGTGCCCTTTGATAACCAACAAAGCAGGGTACCAGTTGCATGGGTTGTGACATCCTGAAATACATCATTGGATATTGTGACATGATTGAATTCGCTAATGGACATGTGTTATCAATTTTGATTTGATTAAAAATTCAATGCATTCATGGTTGATGATGCATTGGAAGAAATCGATGCTTTGAGGTAAATTTCATATGATTTTTTTGTGACTTGTATTTATTTTGTAATATTATCTCACATAAATGCATTGAATCCTACAAGAGGGCCACACAGTGTCGAGAGATATTGTGTATTTGGCATGTATGGAGGGCATGGAAAAAAAATATTTATAGGTTGGCCTCTACTTTAGAGAAAGAAAATGTTATGCTCAACATGTTAAGTTATATTATGAACTCCTGCCTCAATGCCGAATCAATGGTCAAGCATGTGGATAATTTTTTCAGTAATTTTGCAAATGAGAAAAAAATCTTGGATTATTTTCATAGCACTTGGGTTGCAGGTAATAAGCTTTGTAAGTTCACATACTCTACTTTTTTTTTTCCTCTTGCATAAAGATTATCTTTTCACTAACTTAATTCTTTCAATTAGGGATGTGGGTTAAAGGTTTTCATGATTTTCGTCATGCAAATCAAGAGACGAATAATTCTGTGGAGGCATACCATAGCTTATTGAAGTCCAAATTTTTGTCTGATCGAAGAAATAAATGTGCTCGTAGAATGGATTGGTTTCTATATATGTTATTGATACATGAAAAGTTGTAGAAGAAGGATATTTGAATAACCACAAGAAGGAGAAGTTGTTTGAATCCTCAATGGAGAAAGCTAGAAGCATTCCAGATGATGATTGGTGGCCCCATGAAAGAATATCCCATGCATACTGGGTGAGGAGTCAAACCGATCATGAAAAAAAATACCTTGTGACTTAGTATCATAAGAATTTTATGGTGTGTGAATGTCCATGGTCTATTCGTTGAAACACCTACAAGCATACAATAAAGGTGGAGTGGTTGTACTTCCTTTCGAAGGGTTCAACACCATCATTGGATCAAAATGAAAAGCCTAATATATTTGATGATGTAGTACCTGATGCACTCAATGATCCTCCCGAGATAATTGTGGAGACATAAATGATTGATTCAAATGTTGACACAACTCCTGTGTCCATTGGAATTGTTGATCAAGATGATGATGCACTTCGATTGGCTAGGGAGGAATTGTTGGGATACCTAGATGTGCTTCGAAATAGTCCTCCCGCTACTTTAACCAACACTTGAGAGATGGTGGACCTAATTAAAAGAATGTTGGATGAGGCCAATAATTGACACATATTGGATTTTAATTTCACACTTGGGTTGAGTGCTTTTGAGTCATCTCTCAAGTGAACGAAGAGTTTCCTCATCCCTACAAATAAAAGGAGAAGAAACAAAAGAAACATAGTTTTAGAAATTGATTTAAATGTCCATTCCTTTGAATATGAACCATTTCAATTTGAATCTTCCAATAAATGTGGACGCCCTCACTCAAATATTGCATCTCATGTTGTCCCTGGTAAGTTAGATTGAGTGAGAAGATTTATTTTGTTTAGGATTTTTTGTGTACCCATCCTCATTTATGACTTGTAGTGTTATGATGTTTATATATGTGTAACATTTCATAGTTGTGGCTTCAACTCGAGAACGTAGATAGATGCAATGCCATTCTAGTTCTCCTACTATGCCAGGTGTATATGATGTAACCAAAGTTTGGATACGTGTAATGTAATTTATTTTTATGCTATTATGGAGTCTAACCAAAATTGCATCGTTATATTATAGATGCACAAGATTTTCTTGTTGATGTTCCTCCTATGAAACATGTTGGGCCAATTGACAACTCTTTAGTTGTTAATGTCAAAGGTTTGTCCGATAGGATGTGTCCATATCTTTGCAATATTGGTTGTCATAGATTTGATCTCAATTTTATTTGTATTACTATATTGGATGGGGATGTTGTTAACCCAATGTCATGATGTTGACTATATATATTCTAGGTAATTGTAGAAGGCATATATTTTTTGGCATTGAATTTTGAAGAAACAGATTTGCAAATGTTCTATTTTGAGGTAAGGTTGCATAGTTTGAATAAACATATTCCCTTATTGTTGCTTCCTTCTAGAAAATTGTACAAAGCCCATTGGTTAGCTTGAACTTAATAAGTCTATCTTTTAATATTGTTATATTTTCTATTAGGGATTAATAAAGAATTATTGAGATAACTTGTGAAATAGTTAAGCTTTAATTATGATTGTAGATGTTAAGAGTTGTTCAATGAAAAACATCAAAAACTAATTTTAGTATGTTATTTTATCTTCTTTTTGTGTTATTTAGTCAGTATATTGTGTTTTAGCTAATCAACTTGTTATGTTGTTTGAATATTTATGTAGAGCATGTTTTTTCTAACCCTATTTAATTATTTTTATTATATTTGCAGGTATAAATCTTTGCATAGGGAGAGAAGATATGCATTCCCTCCAATTATAAGTTTATGTTTTCCAACATTTAAAGTACAAATGGAAGTGTATTATTGCTCCTCTTTTTGTTGTATTTGCAGAGGAAGTTGCATTATCATTCATAGAGGAATTATCACAAGAATACGATGACTAACTTCATGGAAATGCATAAGATTTGGAAAAGTTGTCCTCCAAGGGAAAGTGTGGAAGAAATGCTTAGAGTTTGGTACTCTTGTGAAAATCAAAAGAATATTTTAGAAGGTGAACCTCAAGATGTCCTTCCATATTCAAAACATGTATTAAAATTCTTAAGAAAGGGTAAGTCTTGGCGACCACCATTAGATCTAAGCAAAATGGCTACATATTTTAAATATCAAGGTGCCATTGATATTGTCTACCCTCCTTCTCATTAAAAGAATCTTTCTACTGTAAAAGTTGACAACAAAGGTGTTATAAAATTAAAGGCACCTAGTAATGTGTGCATATTATTGGTTGTAGCATGAAAATGTACATATTTTTTACTTTAAAATAATGAGATAAAGGTTTCTTCAAATAGTCTTGTAATCAATTATAGATGAGTATAATATTTGTAAAACCAACATGTTATGGCTTTTATTTTGTTGAAATGTTTCTTCTTTTAATCATTACATCGAGAAAGCTATATGTAATATCCCCAAGGATGAGCCCCTGTTGTATTTATGAATTGTAAACATGTTTTGTAGGATTGTGAGCCGAGTGTTATAATAAGCTAGGAGGCTTATATGATGATTAGGCCAAAGAGCCTAGGATGATAAGGCCAGGAGCCTGTTTTGTATATGTAATTATGCAAAATCATTAATAAAATATAAACATTGTTGCATGTAGACCGACCACGAAGAAAGAGTGATGGGGGACTAAGCTTACACAAGGTTGGGTAAGGAAGGAGGCTAAGTGTTTGGGCCTAGGGGATAAGTTATAGGGCTTACCTCTAAAGGGGATTATAATTTATTATTATTTCCTAAAAGGATAAGGTGGTCAATTGACCAAGTGTTGTCCTAAGTTCCTGAAAAAGGAGTGTATGCTAAGTGGAGTGCATGCGGCTGTAGGAAGACATGTGTCGACCTGGGTGCATGCAGTTATATTTAGGAAAGCCAGCATTGTTGGGGGGGTCATGTCCATTCTTCCATCTGGAGTCTGAACCCAAAACCTCCATGATCGACCCCTGCATTGACTCCTTGTCATGCACCCTGAAACCCATGGACTGAGCCATGTCTCCTATGAAGTCCGAGCACCCTGTCAATATTTGAGTCATGTTGTGTCATAACTGTTGCTTGTTGCAACCACACAGTTCCTTACAGAGCCGAGTTCATACCTTAACCATTTTGGGTTGCTGCCTTTTGTTTTCCAGAGTTGTATTGACCAGTGGTTGTTGTCCTTACCTTGCAGGAATTGAGTTGAAACTGGTTGAAGAAGCGGGTTTTCAGGCCCGTGGTTGAAGAGGCAAGTTGTCAGGTATGTGAACATCTCTCTCGTGGTGAGAAAGTTTGTTGGGAAGTGGTTTTCTTCCAGAGAGATTCCAACAATAGCTACGGAGCTCTGATCATTCCTGATCCGACCTGTTTTCGAGACCCTGAGAGGGAGGTGAAGCAGTTGATGGACTGTGTGACAGTGAAGGTGTATACTCCTGGGTGGAACAAGCATGTGGGGAATGAGAGTCTGTGAGTAGTGGGCATAAGAAGGCTCCTGGAGAGAATCCTTCTGGTTTCACTGTGTGGTTTTCCTATAACCTCAGCCTAGTCTAGGATTCCCTTGCCTTAGGTGGATCCTAGTCCCAGCTCAAGGGTGACCCGTTGTTGATCATGAAGAGCAGCGTGGTCTAAGGATGGGAGGTTCGTGGAAGGTCTGCATGTAGTTGGTGGATTTATTCCAGCTAAAAGATAAGTATCATTTATGTGCTTAATTATGTATTTTATGCATGTTTTGTGATGCTTGAATGTTATCATATATTCCGTTGCATATATGAAATTACTGTTAGTTCCACTGATTCTGTATGGTAACAGTAACTCTGTGTTATGTGTTTTAATTCGATAAAAATGCATGTTATATATATATAAATGTATATTTCATAGTGGTAGCATTACTCGGTCTCTGTGGAGGGACATGGATGCTACAGTTTGGTCTCAGAGCTAAGTGAAGCCTATGAGTAGTGGCATTGCCTCGGCCAGTTGGTGGTTGGGAAATTTGCAAATTGGTATCAGAGCCAAGGTTTTCAACACTGAGCCTAGATGGGCCATGTTATTGGAAAGTGAAGCAAAAGTTTCGGAAAGAATTTTTGTTGAAGTAGACAAAATTCGAGTTCATAGCATGGTTTCAACACTGAGCCTGGATGGGCCATGTTAGTGGAAGTTGAAGCAAGAGTTTCATAAGGAGTTGTTGTCGAAATGGACAAAACTCAAGTTATGACCCAAGGTTTCAACGCGGAGCCTAGATGGGCTGGGTAAGTGGTCATTGGACTCAAGGTTTCAAGAGGAAATTGTGTTAAGAGGAACCAATTTTGGACCTTAGAAACATCCCTGAGTGCCAAGAGGATTACCTTGGTCGTGTTAAGAAGCTCAGGAGGAGTAGCGGTATTGTAAATCCATGACAGACGTGGTATTTGGCTACAGAGAGAGAGATCACAACACTTGTGGTGTTGGGGCCATAGGATCTGTTCAGAAGGAAAGGGAAATCCTTTACAACCGTCGGATCTGGAGAAGGTGTAGAAGGGTTAACCTGGAAAGCCCTTCGGACTTTGCGACTTCGGTGAAGTTGATGCAAAATAAGAAAAATTTTGAAGCCCAAAGTGGATCTACACCATAGATCTGGGGAGAAGAGCTTGACTGTTAGATCAAACCAAGAGCCGAAGTAGTGGGTCATGATGATGCCACTTGGATGGATGTGGACACATGGGATGTGTGCCATGTCTTATTGGGTTCCGAACCTGTGGAAGTTTGAAATGCCATATGGAATGTGACGTGTGACACACATCTGATTGGGCCATGATTTGGTCGCTAGTATTCGACCACGTGGCACTCCATATGAGCATGGTTAGTAGGACCCGAGGTTACATAATGAAGTTAAAGGTTTAAGCACCCACAGTGGTGTTGATCACGATACATCAAGATCAATGGCCAAAAGGCATTGTGGGGACCCAAGTTGCACAGAAGTTAATTATCCAAGGCGGTCCCACAATCCAAACCGTAGTTTCACTGAGGGGTTACGTGTCACCATCAAAAGAATTGTGGGATGAAAGGTGGGTTACTCCAAATTGTCATTGCATGCCCTCGCCATTGGAAGAGCGCTCAGTGATGTGACATAATGAAGTTACCAAAGGTGATTGGGAACGTTCATAGATTAGTAGTTCGGAGGTGCGGATGCGAGATCCTCTGAAGCTCTGAAGTCCCGAAGACCAAAAGTTACGGAACTCAGATGCCTGAGGTTCCATAGTAAGTGTCAGTCATCAGATGCTAAGTAGATGTGGATGGTTGATCTGCCCTACTTCGCGAGTTCGGTAATCTGTAACTTCGACAGATTGTTGTGTGGTGCTTTGAAATATTCCAAAGCCGAAGGCCCGAAGGCCTGAGTAAGAACCCAGTGATCTAGCGCTTGGTCATGGCCCATGATCACATGGATTGGGGACTGAGAGAAAGGGGCTAGTGCCCGAAAATTATTACAGAGCAGAGAAGAGCTCAGAAATAAAATGAAATATGAACGTTTTCTTAAATCAGATTAGTTTATGAATGTTGTGGGATTTGTTAAGGAATGATAGTCTGACAAATTTCGGTTGACTGTACGTTGTGTTTTCATAGTTCAACGAGTGTCAAAAACAAATTGAATTTTCATAGAGAACTTAGGAGACACTCATAGAGTTGTTGAACACTCTGAAGGAAGACCTGTGCAAGGAGCGCACCAGGCCAACACTTGGACGAAGTGTTGAAAGATAGCCATCTGGAGGCTAGTCAAAGCACAAGGAATGTGTGTAGAGACAAACTTGTTTCAAGTTTGAAAGCTCAGAAGGATGAGCACAGAACTTGCTAGGAGGGCACCCAAAATTCTTTTGGAATACATAGAGGGGTAGAATCCCTTGGGAGACTAAGCAATTTGGAGAAGCTCAGAGGAGATAGTGCAAAGGGTGCCAAAGAGTCGGACTTATCCCAAGTCCAGAAGCTCAAGAAGGATAGCATTTTTAGAAACACATATGAGACCCAAAGTCAAGGACTCGTAGAAGGATAAAAGGTCGAAGACTTGACACTTAGAAATTTTCCCATTTCAGGAGAAAGGGAAAGCTTAGGAGGAGGAGCGACAACTATCGTTAGATCAGCTGCAGAGGAAGAGATTTGGCCATCAAATTTCACGTCTAAGCAGAAGGAACACGCGCAGGAGGAGATCAGATCTGTTTGTCAAATCTGAGCGTGAGGACCAACAGTCGTTGGATCCTAAGGAAAGTGCACAAGACTTAACTCTTTTAAGGTGCATAGGAGAGTGGACTCATGAAGTCATGAAATGACGAGAGTCGTCGATTTGAAGGAGGCCATGTGGTGCCAGATCTAGACTTTGGAAAAGAGGAGGGGGGGGGAATCCAAAGTCCCGAAGCAGGAGAAAAATCATCGATTGAGGAGGACGCGTGGAAGACGACCTTCCATTTCGGAGAAATCTCTCCGGAAGAAACGAGAGTTTGAGAACTAAAACTCTCAAAGGCCAGACTCACGGATAAAATCGTAGCCACACATCTAAAGTGACAGGTGTCAACAGATCTTCCACTCTGGAAGATAGCCACTGAAGAGGAAGCAAGATTTTAGATTTGAAACTCCCGAAGGTCGGAATCTCAGAATCAATCATAGTCGTTGATTTGGAAGAGAGCTACGTCTCGACAGATCACGGAGATCTGAGATCGTGTGTGAAAGGAAAAAAAGGTCATTGATTGGACAGTTGGCCAGAGGCAGATAAATAATAGACAACAACCATTGATCGAGAGGTATCGCCAAGGAATTGGAGATCAACGGTTGAGTTGGATTGCAGGGCCAAAACTTGCTCGGATGTTAAAAATCTGAGAGCGGGCCGCAATTTATACCATGGTTTTAACAAAGTGATATGTGGCAGTTGGAGGTGAATTGCAGGGAGAAAAGAGGGTTGTCCTAAAAAAACCCTTGCCCATGCCCGAAATCAAAGTTTTCCATGAGTTCATAGCCCAGGGCCATATGAAGGAAGGGGATAATGAAAAAGGAGCTAGCGCCTAAAACTCAACCTTTCAGAAGCGCGTAGACAGAGGGCATGGGTATCATAGAACCCATGCCTAAAGGAGAAAAGGGGGCCTGTGTATAATTTTTTTGGGTTCAATCACGAGCCTGAAGAGTCAATTCGACTCAGAAGATTGAAAGATCCTTTGACCGAGAGGTCAGCAGACCCCGCTGAGGTGGGGGCACTGCATTGAAAGTGATCAGGGCAGGAATAATCATGCACAGTGATCACAGTGGGAGCACAAGAAGATTCAAGAATATGGGAAGAATTGTAGACTTTTGGGATCAACAAGGAAAAGTTTTATAGGGAGAAATAAGTTGCTGCAATTTCTGTGGCAGCAAGTATATTACGGCTTGTTGTGTCAGCTAGAGGAAAGAATGCTTGCATGTTTTCAAGTGTTGTTGGTGATGTTTTTGGATAAGGAGGGAAGCAACAAAGAGTTGAAGTTTTGGTTATAAGTTTGATCAAATAAGCATGAAAGATTCTACTGCCATCATACATTCAGGTAGTATAAAATTTATTAATGGAAGTCATGCAAGTATGAGTTTTTATTATTCTTTTTGCATAATTGCTGAAAGGAAATTTAGGTAAGAATTTCCTCAGCCAGAGTTATTTTATAAAATCACATGATTATATTATTGAGTGCTTACCACTGGATGTGGTAAAGGCTGGAGACCTATATTAATTCAAAGCTTTTTAGCTTTTGAATGCACACACTGACATAATAGAATGTCATGTTAATTTGGTTATGGAGTAATAACCAAAGAACTAAAATATAAGAACTTGTTATAGGAATGAATGGCAGTAAGATAGTCATGTATGAGACTAGGACATGGTTGGATATGGAAAGGTATGAATATGGAAATATTATGAGCCACACAGGTACTAAAATCTTCCTACCTTTAAATAAAACTTGGACTGCAACCTTTTTGCTAACACTAATGAACACCACAGAATTATATTCTTGGTGTAGCGTTTGGGTCGAAAAGGAAGGCATCCAATTAATTGGGAAGAAAATAGGAAGTGTGTGGAGAATGTGTCAACACATTGGCCAGAATTCCAACTTATGGATGGTGAGATACATGACTGAGATGAAGAACATTGTGTAATTCAATGCAAGGTGCACTGAATAAGTATGCACTGAGAATTGCACTCATGCATAGTAAGAGATAGAATTGTGTACTAAATGTAATGACTGAATGATTTTTGTAAGTACATGCATATATATTATTGCATGGAAATAATTGTTACTAATAGTTGAAATGTTGTTAACTCGTGAAGTTGAGGACATTTTAGGGAGGTGTTAGACATTGCAACAGGAAAGTTACAAGTCAAGTAGTCACATGAACATTGACTACAGGAAATTTTCTTGTTCAGAAAAGAAGTAATGAACTTACAAATATTACTGTGAACATGCATATGCATAGAATGATGAGTCATTCTATTTTATTAAATTGTTTGGTAATTATGATTGAATTTCTAGATGCAGACAATTCTAAATTCACTACATGATATTTTGTACATATTGCAATTGAATTATGATGTACAACAAATACTGACAATTTGTTGGTTGTATGCAAGATGAAGCATTACAGGAAAAATTGTATGCAGTTTGGTGCCTGTGGAAAACCACGAGGATGGCTGCATTCATAATATGGCAACAACCAAGATGAATTATGAAATAGAATTTCATGTTTTGGGGAAAAGATGAATTCCCTTTGAACTAAGTTTGAGTTTCTAAATAAATTCTTTTATGTTTTCTCATGATAATTGCATGTGGGTGATGCAGATGAGATGATGTTGATTAAAGTTGGAATGTTCACTACAAAGAGTAGCTCGGGGAAGATGTTGATTGGAGACAACAGATATTACCCTATGGATCCCTAGTGGATCTGAGTGTGTGTACGCTTCTCCTTGGGTTGCCTTGGAGAAGGCTGGAGCCCTAGAGGGAGAAGTGTGGGGATAGGTTCCTTGGTATGAGGCCTGGAGGGTCTAAGAATTCTTGAGCTGGGTTGTTGTTGAAGCCCAAGGAAAGAGAGGTGTAGCAGTCGATGGACAGTGTGACAGTGAAGTTGTACCCTGTTAAGCCCTAATATTGGCTCATTACCCCTTAATTGGGGCATATTAGATTAGTAATGCTATTTTATTTATGTCGGCTTTAGGCCATTAGTTGTAATTTAGATTAGTAAT
>JZKD02S1672891.1:183292-193302 GCA_000966675.3 Picea glauca
AAAAGGAGGTTGCCCCCTCGAAGAGGCTTATTATTTGAAATTATCTCTTTTTCAAGGCGTTGAGTACTTTTCCTAAGGTTTTTATATGCTATATTGATGTTTGGTTCTTAACATACCCTCCCGGGGTGGGACAAGCACGTGGGGAATGAGATATTATTGGTTGGAGTGTTATCGAGGTTTGGTACCTTGGCCTAGACCATGTGGATATGGATTGTGGACCGTGGCTATCTTGGGAAGCCATTTCCTCGATAGAGTCATAGGCCTTCTCAGAGGAGGAAGGTCTTCTCAATCAAAAGATAAGTATCAATTCTCTATTCATTGTATGTTGCGTATCTTGTATACATGTTATAATGTTATTAGAATTGCCCGTATATACATATATATACATTGCATATATGATTTCATTACCCGCATCCATGACTGTACATAATGTGTTTCATGTTTCATTGCTTAAGAAATATATACCTGATGCTAATCATGTTATTGATTGGAATGTGATTCAGGTGGAGCAAGAAGGCGTCTTGCAAGTGCATTTGGTGCACATATTGGACCAGAAGAGAAAACAGCTCTGGAATCGAGCCATAGGGCTTATAAAGGTCCAGTGGACCTGGTATGGTCCTGAGGACACGAAATGGGAGCATGATGATGATATGAGGGCAGAATACCCGCATATTTTTGAAGATTTTGGAAATCTTGTTGATGTTGTGTAAAGAGTTGCACTAAGGACAGTGCAAAAATAAGGGGAGGGGATTGTAATATCCCCAAGGACGAGCCCCAGTTGTATTTATGAATTGTAAACATGTTTTGTAGGCTGGTGAGCCGAGTGTTATAATAATCTAGGAGGCTGATGTGATGATTACGCCAGAGGGCCTAGGATGTTAAGGCCAGGAGCATGTTTTGTATATGTAATTATGCAAAATCATTAATAAAATATAAACATCGTTGTGTGTAGACCAACCATGAAGAAAGAGTGATGGGGGACTAAGCTTCCACAAGGTTGGGTAAGGGAGGAGGATAAGTGTTTTTTTGGGCATAGGGGCTAAGCTAGGGGGCTTACCTCTAAAGGGGATAATAATTTATTATTATTTTCTAAAAGGCTAAGGTGGTCAATTGACCAAGTGTTGTCCTAAGTTCTTAGAAAAGGAACATATGCTAAGTGGAGTGCATGTGGTTGTAGGAAGACAAGTGTCAACCTAGGCGCATGCAGTTATAGTTGGGAAAGCCAGTGTTGTTGGGGGGGTCCTATCCATTCTTCCATCCAGAGTCTGAACCTAAAACCTCCATGATCGAACTTTGCATTGATTCCTTGTCACGCACCCTGAAACCCATGGACTGAGCCATGTCTCCTATGAAGTCCGAGCACCCTGTAAATTTCTGATTTGTGTTGTGTCATAATTGTTGGATGTTGTGGCCACGTAGTTCCTTGATGAGCTGAGTTCGTACCTTAATCATTTTGGGTTGTTTCCTTCTGTTTTCCTGAGTTGTATTGACCAGTGGTTGTTGTCCTTACCTTGTAGGAATTGAGTTTAAACTGGTTGAAGAAGTGGGTTGCCAGGCCTGTGGCAGAAGAGGTGGGTTGTCAGGCCTGTGAGAAGCTCTCTCATGGTGAGAGAGTTTGTTGGGAAGTGGTTTTCTTTCAGAGAGAGTCCAACACTAGCTACGAAGCTCTGAGAATTCTTTATTTGGCATGTTGCCGAGACCTTGAGAGGAAGGTGAAGAAGTAGATGGACTGTGTGACAATGAAGGTGTATACTCTTGGGTGGAACAAGCATGTGGGGAATGAGAGTATGTGAGTAGTGGGTGTAAGAAGGCTCCTAGAGAGAATCCTTCTGGTTGTACTGTGTAGTTTTCCTATAACCTCGGCCTAGTCTAGGATTCCCTTGCCCTAGGTGGAGCTTAGTCCCAGCTTGGGGGTGACCCACTGCTGAGCGTGATGAGAAACGTGGTCTAAGGCTGGGAGGTTCGTGGAAGGTCTGCATGTAGTTGTTGGATTTACTCCAGCCAAAAGATAAGTATCATTTATGTTCTTAATTATGTATTTTATGCATGTTTTGTGATGCTTGAATGTTATCATGTATTCCGTTGTGTATATGAAATTACTGTTAGGTCTATTGATTCTGTATGGTAACATTAACTCCATGTTATGTGTTTTAATTCGATTAAAATGCATGTTATATATATAAGTGTATATTCTATAGTGGTAGCATTACCCGGTCTCTGTGGGGGGTCGGGGATGCTACAGTTTGGTCTCAGAGCTAAGTAAAGCCTCTGAGTAGTGGTGTTTCCCAAGCCGATTGGTGGTTGGGGACGTTACAATATAAAACTTGCATGGATCCTTGGAATTGATACCATACACCTTTTTACTAGAGAGTGCCATAGGATGTTAATATGGGAGTCCCATGGGTCATAAATCACACAGGGAAAACAATAAGTTTAATTGCATATTTATATGTTGTTTCTATTTGCATATGAATATGGATTTGAATATTTTATCTTATAATTGATATTGGAAATTGGATTTAAATTACATCAATCTCCATAGAGTGTTAATCTTACACCTATTATTTTTCAACCTTTATGATATTATGATTGACTCCACAGAAAACTTGACCCACACAAATTGATGATATATATCCATCCACCCTCAAAATTAAAAATACATTTTCCTATCCCCATACTCATATTAGCAATTGCAGAATATCAACAAATTTGATAGATTGTCAACCCTACTACATGACCCATCATTGTTTTCTATATGCATATAATGTTGAACTCAACATGCAAGAACCTTCTATTGACAACTATAAATAATCATTATAGATGTTGCCTACTGGTATTGGTTGGGGGACAACCCCAAACAATGATGATGACCCACAACCTGATGTTCGAATGATCCCTTCTACAACTTAATGAGCTTTTTTGTGTGTTTTTGGTTGAGCCAAGGGCCATGTTTTTCTCAATGTCATGTAAAATGTATTTTTTGTATAGTTGTAGAGAGAATTGCATAATGCATCCAATAGTGACAAGCCAATTTTCTTACTCTACATGTTCATCCTCTAGACCCTTAATGATAAAATTGATCACACATAACAATTACCCCTTACGATTTGGTGTGAAATCTTTTGACAGAATTAAATTTTGTTCTGTGCGTAAAATCCACCCGTAGAAGAGCCTAGGATCTTTACAAACATATGACCATGGGCGGTGATCGAGCGCCAAGCTTGTTTAGCTATTTTCCCTTCTCCCGAATCGATGGTCATGACTTAATCGTGAGTTGAGATGAACGACTCGCACGACATAAGTTGAAGGTGGGTTAACAGGTCTCTATAATGCACATCGACAGGATTACGACACGTCGACACTATGAATGAACAATCCGGATTTAAAACCACACTTTCCTCAATCGTTATTTACCTCACAACGTAATGGTGTGCCTTTTGATATCCACTGTTGATTTCAATCTTGTTCAGATATGATGGCGTTGGATCAACCCTCTTGTGTGTTCGTGAAGGCTATGATGTAAGAGCTCAAATTAATGGATCCCAATCTGACGGTGTCTATGTATGATCACAAGGATTTCCAAGGTTTATAACCATGCAACACCAATTATTTTCTGACCCTGCCAAAGAGAGAAGAATACAGATCGTTGATCCAAGGATGACCAGTGATCCTTTACACAGTTTCTTTATGATAATTACCACACACCATAATTGTGTACCCAGTTCACACATGATAAGACACATAGTTGAGGGTTTAATAGTTCCAATGGTCATAGTAAAATCAATGAAAATCCCTAAATTAAACATGTATTTAGAAAAATATTCACCAACTTATAATCAATTTCAAGTTATACCATTAAGTAGAATGAATGTAGCTAAACAATATAAAAGAAAAAAAAAGTTAGCCATGTAAAGTGAAAAAAAAAACGATAAAATGTGATACATGTAAGTGGAAGATCCCCCACAAAAAAAAACCATAACATTCCCTTTTTTGAATTTTTTCTAGATTTTTGAAGGGGGTTTGTCATGGTGGGAAGATATGATATTTTGGACTCTTTCTCCTGAAGGGGGAGTTTTTCGTCTATGGTGGCCCCAATATTGGCCATAGTATTATCCTCTCGGTTATAGGAGCACATCACATGGAAATAGGAGTTCTATTTGAAAAGATGAGTGATGGGTTGGTTCTTTGTATGATTATAGGTGTAGAAGGAGAAGATAGAGTTCCTTCTTTAGGGAACTTATGATATAGGTAAAGTCTCTTGTGCAGTTGATGTTAAATATAGATCTATGCTTTAGTATTGGCAATGTGAATAATACCCCATACAAATGCTACTTTTTTTTATCGTACAAGATCAATTATAATCAAACTTACCACCACATCCCATGCTAAAAAAACCTTTCACCATTAAAGAAAATAATAATAATTATTATCAATGCATTTCTATTTCAAAATTAAACTTAAAAGCACCATCAATATAAACAAATATACAATAAAATTATATTAATTTAACCTCTCCCTGTTACACATCAAAATTACTCACTTCGATAGTGTCTCAAGTGTCGTCATTACAAGTGTTGCAAGTGTTGCATTTTGGTTGCAAGTGTCGCAAATGTTAGAAAACACATACTGCCATAATTCCTATGTCATGCCTATAATGACATCGGAAGGACACTTGAAACACCTAAAAAAATTTATTTGGAAGAAGAGGAATGGGTTAACAGGGTTATGAACCTCTTGCCATTTGAAAGAACTACTAAAAATTGAGTTTCAGAGGAGAACACTCCCCTATACCATTGTTAGGAGTGTTGGCGCTCCCCTATACACTCTTAGGGAGCATTATAACGCTTTGTGTGCCCTTTTTGAGGAGCATTGCTACTGTTAGGAGTGTTGGTGCCCCCCTATGAATTTTTAGGGAGCGTTATAGCGCTCTAATGCCCCTTTTGGGGGAGCGTTATAGCGCTACGGTTGTAAGCTTCCTTCATTGTTGTTCTCATCAATATAATATGCTTGGCCTGTTTCTTTCTAGTTTGTGCTCAATCTCACATGAACTCGTCTCTAATAGATAGATTTGTTTCAAACTAATCTCAGTAGAGTAGGAAGTTGGTTGTATCTGTGTTTGTCTACAGGGCTTACCGAAGAGTTCAAGATTGGAGCTCAAATCGGACCATGCAGGGACAAACTCCGGTAAAAAGGTAGTTATTTTCTCCTTCCTCCTCATACATTAGTTTATCTAGATCTAAAAGGAAGTCAGTGACCATGATAAGCATCTTCTGTCTTAAGAGTTAAGAGTCTAGCTCTCAAGAGGAGATCTACCTATCCGCAGGGAGATTTTCCTTCAACACTCCCTCTCCCTCTCCCTCTCATATGTATCATTAATAAAAACATAAAGATACTAAAATTATATTAAGTTAACCCTTCCATTTCCCTTTCCCTCTCCCTCTCCCTCTCCCTCTCATATGTATCATTAATAAAAACTTAAAAATATTAATGTGAAAACACTATATTAATCTTCTATCTCATTATATTTATAATGAATTGTTATTTAAATTTGACATTTTTAATAATATTAAAAATGTATAAATTTCTAATTTAATGTTTATAAAGGATATTGAAAATATTTGGTAGTTGTGARTATTTTGTTGGAGATACAAGTGAACATCAAATTCAATGCATACATCAAATTACTATTATATCATCACATCAATTTACATATTTCAAAGTAATTTCATTTCATATTAATGATATATTGGAAAAATAGAAACAAAGTTTAAAGAAGAGTTATGTTAGGTTAACTCTTCATCCTTTTATGATAAGGAMGGAAATAATAAAGTGCCAAACACTCTCTTCATAGTACTTAATCTTGATAATGTTYAATAGACTTYRAAGWTTATTATCAATTCAATAGGCTTGATCTTGAGAATGTTCATAGTATTATAATTTTTTGTTGTTATTTAATTTGATAAVTTTAATATGTTTATATTATTATAAATTCGTTTAAAAGGTCTAAGTGAAAATATTTGTAGTTATGGATATTTGGTAATTCTTTAAAAGTGGTATTAAAAGGGATGTGTTGGAAAATGTGTGCTCATAAAGTGTATAATCACTTTTTCTCCAAAACATTAACAAAACATTTTATATAAAAATTTAAATTCAAACGAGTTGGGACCAAATGAATTATGAATAGACAGATTTACATGGAAAAGCATGGTTGCATTCATAATATGGAAACAACCAAGATGAATTGTGGAATAGAATTTCATGTTTTGGGGAAAAGATGAATTCTCTTTGAACTAAGTTTGAGTTTCTAAATAAATTATTTTATGTTTTCTCATGATAACTGCATGTGGGTGATGCAGATGATATGATGTTGATTAAAGTTGGAATGTTGACTACAAAGAGTAGCTCGGGGAAGATGTCGATTGGATACAACAGATCTTACCCTCTGGATCCCTGGTGGATCTAAGTGTGTGTACACTTATCCTTGGGTTTTCTTGGAGAAGGCTGGAGCCCTGGAGGGAGAAGTGTGGGGATACGTTCCCGAGTATGAGGCCTGGAGGGTACCTGGAGACCTTTGAGGGCAGTTGGAACTCTGTGAGCCATAGTGCTCTGAGACTTCCTGAGTCGGGTTGTTGTTGAAGCCCAAGGAAAGGGAGGTGTAACAGTCGATGGACTGTGTGACAGTGAAGGTGTACCCTCCTGGGGTGGGACAAGCACGTGGGGAATGAGAGACCGTTGGTTGGAGTGTTGTCGAGGTTTGGTACATTGGCCTAGACCATGTGGATATGGATTGTGGACCGTGGCTATCTTGGGAAGCCATTTCCCCGATGGAGTCATAGGCCTTCTCAGGGGAGGAAGGTCTTCTCAATCAAAAGATAAGTATCAATTCTCTATTTATTGTATGTTGTGTATCTTGTATACATGTTATACTGTTATTAGAATTTCCCGTGTATACATATATATACATTACATATATGCTTTCATTACCTGCATCCATTACTATACATAATGTGATTCATGTTTCATTACTTAAGAAATTTATACCTAATGCTAATCATGTTATTGATTGGAATGTGATTTAGGTGGAGCAAGAAGGCGTCTTGCAAGTGCATCTGGTGCACATATTGGAATGGAAGAGAAAACGGCTCTGGAATCGAGCCATAGGGATTATAAAGGTCAAGTGGACTTGGTATGGTCCTAAGGACACGACATGGGAGCATGAGGATGCTATGCGAGTAGAATACCCGCATATTTTTTAAGATTTTGGAAATCTTGTTGATGTTGTGTAAAGAGTTGCACTGAGGATAGTACAAAAATAAGGGGAGGGGATTGTAATATCCCCAAGGACAAGCCCCAATTGTATTTATGAATTGTAAACATGTTTTGTAGGTTGGTGAGCCGAGAGTTATAATAAGATAGGAGGCTTATGTGATGATTAGGCCAGAGGGCCTAGGATGTTAAGGCCAGGAGCCTATTTTGTATATATAATTATGAAAATTCATTAATAAAATATAAACATCATAGTGTGTAGACCAACCATGAAGAAAGAGTGATGGGGGACTAAGCTTCCACAAGGTTGGGTAAGGGAGGAGGCTAAGTGTGTTTTTGGGCCTAGGGGCTAAGCTAGGGGTATTACCTCTAAAGGGAATAATAATTTATTATTATTTACTAAAAGGCTAAGGTGGTCAATTGACCAAGTGTTGTCCTAAGTTCTTGGAAAAGGAACGTATGCTAAGTGGAGTGCATGTGGTTGCAGGAAGACAAGTGTCGACCTGGGTGCATGCAGTTATAGTTGGGAAAGCCAGTGTTGTTGGGGGGGTCCTGTCCATTCTTCCATCCGGAGTCTGAACCTGAAACCTCCATGATCGACCTCTGCGTTGATTCCTTGTCACACACCTTGAAACCCGTGGACCGAGCTGTGTCTCCTGTGAAGTTCGAGCACCCTGTAAATTTCTGAGTTGTGTTGTGTGTGAAGTCTGAGCACCCTGTAAATTTCTGAGCTGTGTTGTGTCATAATTGTTGGATGTTGCGGCCACGTAGTTCCTTGCAGAGCTGAGTTCATACCTTAATCATTTTGAGTTTTTGCCTTCTGTTTCCCTGAGTTGTATTGACCAGTGGTTGTTGTCCTTACCTTGTGGGAATTGAGTTGAAACTGGTTGAAGAAGTGGGTTGCCAATCCCGTGGTTGAAGAGGCAGGTTGTCAGGCCCGTGAGAAGCTCTCTCGTGGTGAGAGAGTTTGCTGGGAAGTGGTTTTCTTCCAGAGAGATTCCAACACCAGCTACTGAGCTCTAATAATTCCTGATTCGGCATGTTGCCGAGACCTTGAGAGGGAGGTGAAGCAGTTGATGGGTTGTGTGACAGTGAAGGTGTATACTCTTGGGTGGAACAAGCATGTGGGGAATGAGAGTACGTGAGTAGTGGGTGTAATAAGTCTCCTGGAGAGAATCTTTCTGGTTGCACTGTGCAGTTTTCCTATAACCTCAGCCTAGTTTAGGATTCCCTTGCCCTAGGTGGAGCTTAGTCCCAGCTCGGGGGTGACCCACTGCTGAGCATGATGAGCAACGTGGTCTAAGGATGGGAGGTTCATGGAAGGTCTGTATGTAGTTGGTGGATTTACTCCAGCCAAAAGATAAGTATCAGTTATGTGCTTAATTATGTATTTTATGCATGTTTTGTGATGCTTGAATGTTATCATGTATTCTGTTGCGTATATGAAATTACGGTTAGGTCCATTGATTCTGTATGGTAACATTAACTCCATGTTATGTGTTTTAATTTGATTAAAATGCATGTTATATATATATATATATATATATATATATATATATATATAAGTGTATATTCCACAGTGGTAGCATTACCTGGTCTCTGTGGAGGGTCAGGAGTTGGTTGTGGAGCCTGATTATCTTTCTGATTTAAAGGTCTTTTACTTTCATCCGTGTTTATACCCCATGAAGTATTTACACCCCAAAAGTATGTACACACTTCCACGTGGGGGAGTGCAGAGGGGGGGTACCCCCTCTGCGGGGTCCGGGGGGGATATCCCCCTGGCTAGGAGGTCTGGGGGAAAGCGGGCCCCCAGTGAGGGTTCGGGGGCGAAGTCTCCGAAGCAAAAATTGCCTTGTAAAAGCATATTGTAATTTCATTGTAAATCTAGACCATTCATTATAAGGTCGCAGATCTAACGATAGAGATTATGTTAGGTTTTTTTTTTCCCTAGAAGGCAACCCTCTTTTTATGAGGGAAATGTATTGTGGTTATGTATGTTGGTGAGTATTGTACTCTGAGAGAGGAGATTGTGAGAGAAAGAAGAGGAATTTACAATGGGTTTTGTTGTAGGTTGTATCCCTTCATTTTGCTGGATAATAATAAAGAAAGGACCTGACAGTTTCTCTGGTGGACGTAGCCCACACTGGGTGAACCACATAAATCTATGCCTCTCTTGTATTGTGTATCTTCTGTGTTTTTTTCAGCATTTGTTTTATTTTATTGCTCCGCGGTCCTGTTTTTCTAACAACTGGTATCAGAGTGTAAGGTAACTCATAGGAAAAGAGGGTTCCTGGTTCAAGTGGGAGCAATGTCGGAAGATGGAAATTTTAGGGTCGAGAAATTTAACGATCAAAACTACCAATTATGGAAGATGTAGATGGAAGATTATTTATATCAGAAGGATCTATTCCTACCATTGAGCGGAGTAGAAAAGAAGTCGGCGGCCATGAAGGATGAAGAATGGGAGATTCTTGATAGAAAGGCTCTAGGAACGATACGACTAAGCCTGGTAGCATCAGTGGATTTCAATATCTCAAAAGAAAAGACAACAAAGAGTTTGATGGATGCGTTGGCCAAATTTTATGAAAAACCCTCCACGTCCAATAAGGTATTTCTAATGAAGAGATTGTTTAATATGAAGATGTCGGAAGGTGGGTCTATTGCAGATCATTTAAATGAATTTAATACGGTTACTAATCAACTAAGTTCTATAAAAGTGGACTTTGATGATGAGGTTAGGGCTC
>JZKD02S1672891.1:197120-219186 GCA_000966675.3 Picea glauca
GCAAGGTCCGGGGGGGCTATCCCCTCGACTGGGGGGTTTGGGGGCAAGCGGGCCCCCAGCGAGGGTTCGGGGGTGAAGCCCCTGAAGAAAAAATTTCTTTGTAAAAGTATATTGTAATTTCATTGTACATCTAGACCGTTCATTATAAGGTCGTGGATCTAACGATATAGATTATGTTAGGGTTTTTTTTTCCTAGAAGGCAACCCTCTTTTATGAGGGAAATGTATTGCGGCTATGTATGTTGGTGAGTATTGTATTCTGAGAGAGGAGATTGTGAGAGAAAGAAGAGGAAGTTACAACGGGTTTTGTTGTCGATTGTATCCCTTCATTTTGCTGCATAATAATAAATAAAGGACCTGGCAATTTCTCTGGTGGACGTAGCCCACATTGGGTGAACCATGTAAATCTGTGTCTCTCTTGTATTGTGTATCTTCTGTGTTTTGTTTCTGCATTTGTTTTATTTTATTGCTCTGTGGTCCTGTTTTTCTAACATCGGGGATGCTATAGTTTTATCTTAGAGCTAAGTGAAGCCTCTGAGTAGTGGTGTTGCCCAAGCCGATTGGTGGTTGGGGACGTTACAATATAAAACTTGCATGGATCCTTGGAATTGATACCATACACCTTTTTACTGGAGAGTGCCACAGGATGTTAATATGGGAGTGCCACGGGTCATAAATCACACAGAGAAAACAATAAGTTTAATTGCATATTTATATGTTGTTGCTATTTGCATATGAATATGGCTTTGAAGATTTTATCTTATAATTGATATTGACAATTGGATTTAAATTACATCAAGCTCCATAGAGTGTTAATCTTACACCTATTATTTGTCAACCTTTATGATATTATGATTGACTTCACAGAAAACTTGACCCACAAAAATTGATGATATATATCCATCCACCCTCAAAATTAAAAATACATTTTCCTATCCCCATACTCATATTAGAAATTGTAGAATATCAACAAATTTGATAGATTGTCAAACCTACTACATGACCCATCATTGTTTTCTATATGCATATAATGTTGAACTCAACATGCAAGAACCTTCTATTGACTGCTATAAATAATCATTATAGATGTTGCCTATTGGTATTGGTTGGGGGACAACCCCAAACAATGATGATGACCCACAACTTGATGTTCGAATGATCCCTTCTACAACTTAATGAGTTTATTTGTGTGTATTTTCTTGAGCCAAGGGCCATGTTTTTCTCAATGTCATGTAAAATGTATTTTTTGTATAGTTGTAGGGAGAATTTCACAATGCATCCAATAGTGACAAGCCAATTTTCTTACTCTACATGTTCATCCTCTAGACCCTTAATGATAAAATTGATCACATAGAACAATTACCCCTTACGATTTTGTGTGAAATCCTTTGACAGAGTTAAATTTTGTTGTGTGTGTAAACTCCACCCGCAGAAGAGACTAGGATCTTTAAAAACATATGACCATGGGCGGTGATCGAGCGCCAAGCTTGTTTAGCTATTTTCCCTTCTCCTGAATCGATGATCACGACTCAATCGTGAGTTGAGATGAACGACTCGCACGCCATAAGTTGAAGGTGGGTTAACAGGTCTTTACAATGCATGTCAACGGGATTACAACACGTCGACACTATGAACGAACAATCCAGATTTAAAAGTGCACTTTCCTCAATCATTATTTACCTCACAACATAATGGTGTGCCTTTTGATATCCACGCTTTATTTTGCTCTTGTTCATATCTGATGGCGTTGGATCAACCCTCTTGTGTGTTCGTGAAGGCTATGATGTAAGAGCTCAAATTAATGGATCCCAATCTGACGGTGTCTATGTATGATCACAAGGATTTCCAAGGTTTATAACCATGCAACACCAATTATTTTCTGACCCTGGCAAAGAGAGAAGAATAGGTATCATTCATCCAAGGATGACCAATGATCCTTTACACAGTTTCTTTATGATAATTACCACACACCATAATTTTGTACCCAGTTCACACATGATAAGACACATAGTTGAGGGTTTAATAGTTCCAATGGTCATAGTAAAATCAATGAAAATCCCTAATTAAACATGTATTTAGAAAAATATTCACCAATTTATAATCAAATTCAAGTTATACCATTAAGTAGAATGAATGTAGCTAAACAATATAAAAGAAAAAAAAATGTTAGCCATGTAAAGTGAAAAAAAAACGATAAAATGTGATACATGTAAGTGGAAGATCTCCCACAAAAAAAAATCATAACATTCCCTTTTCTGAATTTTTTCTAGATTTTTGAAGGGGGTTTGTCATGGTTGGAAGATATGATATTTTGGACTCTTTCTCCTAAAGGGAGAGTTTTTCTTCTATGGTGGCCCCAATATTGGCCATAGTATTATCCTCTCGGTTATAGGAGCACATCACATGGAAATAGGAGTTCTACTTGAAAAGATGAGTGATGGGTTGGTTATTTGTATGATTATAGGTGTAGAAGGAGAAGATAGAGTTCCTTCTTTAGGGAACTTATGATATAGGTAAAGTCTCTTGTGCAGTTGATGTCAAATATATATCTATGCTTCAGTATTGGTAGTGTGAATAATACCCCATACAAATGCTACTTTTTTTTATCGTACAAGATCATTTATAATCAAACTTACCACCACATCCCGTGCTAAAAAAACCTTTCACCATTAAAGAAAATAATAATAATAATTATCAATGCATTTCTATTTCAAAATTAAACTTAAAAACACCATCAGTATAAACAAATATACAATAAAATTATATTAAGTTAACCTCTCCCTGTTACACATCAAAATTACTCACTTTGATAGTGTCGCAAGTGTCGTCATTACAAGTGTCCCATTTTGGTCGCAAGTGTCGCAAATGTCAGAAAAAACATACTACCATAATTCCTATGTCATTCTTATAACGACATCGGAAGGACACTTGAAACACCTCAAACATTTGATTTGGAAGAAGAGGAATGGGTTAACAGGGTTATGAATCTCTTTCCATTTGAAAGAACCACTAAAAATTGAGTTTCATAGGAGAACGCTCCCCCATACCACTGTTAGGAGTGTTGGCGCTCCCTTATATACTCTTAGGGAGCGTTATAACGCTCTGTCTGTGATTTCTGAGGAGCGTTGCTACTATTAGGAGTGCTAGTGTGCCCCTATGCATTGTTAGGGAGTGTTATAGCGCTCTAATGCCCCTCTTCGGGGAGCGCTACCTATTCTAGGCGAAAATTTGTTTGTTGAGAAGAATGAGGAAAAGATCTCTTCAATGTCTGAAGGCAGTTGGATTTGAATACTTGGTCAAGCCATGATCTTAGAGAATATCCCTAACAGAAGGAGGAAAATTCTCAACTTACCCCAAAGATATCTCAAGTGGTTGGGCCTCTCTAAACCTATATAAGTAGGCCCTCTCATGGTGAAAAAGGGAGGAATAATTGGAGGCATGAAACCTATGATCTCATAGGAAACACACAGTGAAGTGGAGGAGAATAATCAGTGAAGTTATTTTCATTCTGATCGTGGGTCTTTTGAGCAAGGGTTAGACAAGGAGGACTTGATGAAGTTGTTGCACTCGCATCTATAGTTGTAAGTTTCCTTCGTTGTTGTTCTCATCAATATAATATGCTTGGCCTGTTTCTTTCTAGTTTTTTCTTAATCTCACAAGAACTCGTCTCTAATAGATAGATATGTTTCAAACTAATCTCAATAGAGTAGGAAGTTGGTTGTATCTGTGTTTGTCTACAAGGCTTACTGAAGAGTTCAAGATTGGAGCTCAAATCGGACCATGCAGGGACAAACTCCGGTAAAAAGGTACCTCTTTTCTCCTTCCTCCTCATACATTAGTTTATCTAGATCTAAAAGCAAGTAAGTGACCATGATAAGCATATTCTATCTTAAGGGTTAAGAGTCTATCTCTCAAGAGGAGATCTATCTGTCCGCGGGGAAATTTTCCTTCAACAGAAATTAGCGACCATACTCGGGACGAATCGAAACATTCAGTTTTGGTTTTCCTCACAGACCTTGCCTTACCCTTTGTTGTTTTTAGACCTTGTTCACCCCCTATGTTTGATTTCATATGTTGATTGAATCTTTATTCCATCACAGATACTCTAAATGACAAATTTCAGCTGAGTTTTAGGATTTTTTGGACTTTTTTTAGGGTTTTAGGACACCAGCGCTCCCTTGCCTTGTTAGCAGGGCCCCAACACTCCCTGAAAGCCTTAGAAATACTATTATAACACTCTGGTGCCCCCTACAACAGAGCAACAACCTCTCTTTGCGAAAAATCCTTTCCAGAATTACACTTTCTGAGATGCAGTCTATGTTTTTTTCACTCACTGAGCTTCTTTGTGATTCAATGCCTCTTCCTATTGAACCTTTACATCATTCCTTATGAGAAGTAAGCACTTTCTTGTTCAGATTTTGTGGCCTTCTTCCTTATTTTGAGTTTTTTTTGCTGTTGAGAACTTAGAAACAATCCACTGCTTTCTTCTCTCTCATCCGACTGAGTGGGAACTCTGGTGAAGGGCATCAAAAGTCTGTGAATCATCTCATTTGGTTTTTTGAGGTCATCTTTCTTAAGAATATTTCTTTTGTTTGAGATTTCTTGATTCTCTTTGTTATCTTTTCTTTTCTTTTTGCTTCTTGTTTCAATCATAGTAAGAGGGTGTGTTGTTTGTGTGAAATCTTCTTATGTTTGTCTGAATTTCCTTGATCTGAAAGGGTAGTTGGCAGGAGAAGTTTTTGCATTGAATTAATCTTCATTCGCATACAAACGACAAAAATACATCTTAGTGATTGGTTTGCATATTAGAAAGCATTTCTGAAATGTTTTAGCATTGCATTGGATTTGATTGAGAAACAATTGATTGAGGGCATTCCATATTAGTGTTTGATAGTGAAAACGACTTTTTCTCTTTCCTTTAAATAGGCATTCATTGAAAAGAAATGATTGCTTATCATGTTTCATGAATTTTTTGGGAATTTGAGTCATCATTCCATGAGTTTCACTTTCGTACACCCTTCAAGTAAAGAGCAACTATAAAACGAACGCTAATTTAAAATTATCTAGAACATTTTTTGTTTTTAGGATCTTCCACCAACAGTAGATTAGGGTTAGCACTTTGGATTAGGCTGTGAGTAAAACTCTCCAAAGTTTTCAAAAAAAACATTAGCATCCTTAGCTAGGTAGAGTCAAATCCAATTGTTGTATTGGTTTTCTGGGATCCCCCTCTCACACAGGGGTTACGCATGAGGTCACATTCGGGCGAATTACGGAGATTATCCCTCCATGGTTCAACTGTTTGTAGTGGTCGGATCATATATTTGGGGTCACTTGAAGGTATACCCATGATTATGTGTGGGAGCCTCTCGGGTTGATTTTGGACTTGTTATCCCGCCCATACGTTTCGGATCGGACTGTCGACTGTACTCGCCCAGGGACTCACTGCGAATTGGTGTCTTTAGTTGCCATAATCCTTAGGTACTTACACAAGGTGATAGTGAATGGAAGTCTCACTGTACCTGGAACAGACATTGGTCAAACTCACTCGGGCTCCTTGGAGGGTAAATCCACAATTACTATGTGGAAGCTTGCACCAAGGTGGAAGTCCGTTAAGCAGGTCGCCATTGTAACTGTTCAACCATATCCTAGCCCCTTCTTGACTTGATCACGTGACGTTGGATTTCATCACCAACTAGTACGATCATCTAGAAAAGTTTATTTTTCTTGGTTGATTCCCAGATTTTATTAGCGTGTGATGTTTCTTTTTTTTAGTTGGCCCTAGATTTTCAGTGTGTTTTGTTATTCTCCACAATTGATCCTATAGACGATAAAGGTCTTCGGCGATCATGTAGGATGCAAGGACTTCCTGCGGAAGGCTATCAACCCTTTCCTCCTAACCCTCTAGAAGACAACTACCGTAGAGCGGTGCAAAATCAATCTAACGCTGGAAGTGTTATTGCTCCTCTGTTAGATAACTTAGAAGGTGCTTTGGTTACAGTTGAAAATATCACTACATCTATGTTGGTAACCCCTCTCGAATCACTTTTAGTTCATTTAGACTCCCTTGGGAACGTGATAGACTAGGAGGTCCCACGGTTACTGGAAAGACCTTTTATCGACACATATATGGGATCCACAAAACCAACCTCTGGTGATGAGTATATGACCCTGTTCATCCTAGCATCTCAGTAGATACACGTCCAACACCTGCTCATTCTGTATGGGGGACTTCATCGGGACGCGATCTCTATGAACATTTCAAATCCTTTCGACAACCCTTTTATCCTCATGACCCTCATGATGAAACAGGACCATCCGGTCAAACCATGAATCACCTAGTCGATCAGGTTATTAACCCTAATGTTACACTAGCACAAGTCCATCCTAATGTTGGAATCATCACCTCTACTCATCTCCAAAGCACTTCAATCACTACCCCCATTTCTACGAGATTTTACTCTACAGCTCCACCTGTTCCACACGATCCTGTTGGGACATCTTTTCAACCGAGAATACAGACCCCTACTAGACAAACACAACCAGCTGGAGGGAAACCACCATCTAGCCAACCTTTCCCTCCTAGAGGACTACCATCCTATGGAGGGCCTACCCGTCTCGGGGGACAACCCCCTTTTCATGCTCCTCCTGGAGGCTACCCTCCGTTTGCTAGTCATACCCCGGTTGTAAATCTACCACTAGCAGGGGGGCAACCTTCTTTTGTTGGAAACCCTTCAGAATCCTGGGGAGTATCTTCAGGAGGCACTTTCATTCAACCCCACGTTGGGGGGAACTCATCTCATAATCCACTAGGAGGAGTATCAAATCCTGTTACTTCCGGAACATCTTATGGACAACCTTATCCAGGCGGCATCTCAAACACCACCTAGAGTTCTCCGGGACCATAGTCTTATCCTTCTCATGGGTCTAATGTGTATTTGACTCCGGGATCTACTCCTTACCATTCTCAAGGGAAAAATGTTTATCCTCCTCATGGGCAAGAAAATCAATCGGCCTATAATGCTCAGAACCCACCTGGTTATGCAAATGTTTCTCATCCATCATCGAATCCTGCTTATCCTGGACAAAAACAACCATATATAGGAGGACGTACTGGTTATAACTATCCACCTAACCCAGTTTATGGTCCTACTTGTGTTCCTATGCTGCAACAGTATCATCCGCAAATTAAGCAACAACTACCTTTCCTTGCAACTCTGGATCTCCCAGACCTGTCTCGATTAATGAATGATCCTATTTTTCATTCACAAGTTTGGCCAGTCATTCCAGCTAAACTTCCTTTTGATATTCTGAAATTTGATGGAAAATCTGGCGAAGATGCAAACAACCATGTGATGACTTTCCATTTTTGGTGTTCATCAAACTCCCTCATGGGTGATTATGTACGTTTGTGTCTTTTCCAATGAACACTTACAGGCTCGACAATAAAGTGGTATATTGAACTACGACGTGCTTCTTTTCATGATTTCAATTCCCTTGCCATGTCTTTCCTCACGCACTTTCAACTACCTATTTTCTATGAGACGGGTACTGATCTCTTGACCTCCCTTCGTCAAACTAACTCTGTGCATATCTCTGACCATATTCATGAGTGGAGGCGATGGCGAAGGATGATCAAGGCAGTCATTCCTGACATACTATTAGCAGAATGGTTTACTAAATCACCTTTACCCCCAATCGCTCACGATGTCGCTATGGGTGGTGCGGTCATTGAGGAACAAGCCATCGCTCAGGATCAATACTTAGATTTGGTTTATTCCCAATATGGTACTTTGTATGATTTGCTTCCGAATGCTGCTCGAGCTAGTATCGATCCATCTAAGCCGTCATCTTCATCTCATGAGGATGGTGTTATTGGTTTCGTCGAAACTCAATCTACTTCCCAATTGACCACACTCTCCTCTACCTCCCCCCAAACTCAGATCTCTGAGGTGAATGCAGTTCAATTTGCCCCTTCACAACAATCCGAAGGTAAGAAGAAGACAAAGAATAAATAAAAAAATAACAATGAAGAACCGAAAAATCAAGCTCAAACACCTGCTACCGAAAAGAAAACACAACGAAAACTGAAAATCTCGTGTATCATTTGTGGTGATGATCACTACACTCGAGACTGTCCACTTCGCAATGAAGTGGCCAAAATTTTCCAAGGAAAGTCACAACCCACTGTGCTTACTCAGCCTTTTTCACAACAACAATCCATGGTTGTTGACACTCCCTCTCCTTGGGGCAGTTCTAGCCATCCTAATGATGAGGCCTCATCGAGTGCACATATTTATATGTTTAATGGGATTAATTTGACCACTCTCTCTAAAACATATGACACACCAGGTGACCCTGACAAAGGAAAAGACATTAACGGTACCGGTACTTACCGGATCCATCACTGTCCTCCATTAGTCTTCCATCAGTTATTCCTCCATCTGGACCACTTCAGATTGAGAAACCCACGTTCGACTCTATATTACACCCTCCTAAGAGCACTATCCGCAAAGCTACCTTTAATCCTAGTTCACATGCCACCCAAAACTACAACATTGTTGAAGATTTGGCTCAAGCACTGTGTGCTATGTCTGTGTTAGAAGTTCTACAACACTGTCCCAGTCAATGTAGAACACTCTTGGCTGCTATTGGCACTGTTGATCCTGAGTCATCCAACCAGATCATGTTTAACTTGGACAATTATACGTCTAGACTCTCCCACCAACTTGCTTTTCAAGTTGATGTTGCTGTTCACAATCAACAAATCCACCGAACTATTCTAGATGAGGGAGCCTCGACTTGTGTCATGTCTTTAGCATGTTGGAAAGGTTTAAAATCACCCGCACTTAACAAATCCCCAACGATGTTACGCACCTTCGACGGATGAGGTTTTCATCCCCATGGGATTTTACAGTCCCTACCCATCCAATTGGGTGGCAAAACTGTTACCGTTGATGTCGAGGTGCTCTATGCTCCCCTCGATTACAACTTGTTACTTGGAAGAAGTTGGTTTTATGCTATGATTGTTGTTGCCTCGTCAATTTTTTTATGTGTACAATTTCCTCATCAAGAAGAAATTGTCATTGTTGATCAATTGGATTTTTGCATGACCGATGCTCGCGTTCCTGCTACCAACAATATTCCTTTCTTGGAAGACCAAAAGATCATGTATGAAAGCGTTGGTGTTGGCTTACTGAAAGATTCTAGCCTCATGGGTACCTTCCCTACACCACTTCCACCGACTACACATCATATTTCCACTGTCGATATGATTTCCCATCCGAAACATCATACGTTTCTATCCCATCCGCTTTTCCCTCATGAGATGACCAAAATCTATTGTCTCCTATTGTTTCCTTGATGCAATCATGGTTGAGTTCCTTTCCATCTGTGATCAATTACATTTCCCCAAATTTTCCCTCGGATGAATCTATCATGGAAATGTTATGCATTGATGTGCTACCTTGGGATGATAACCCTCATCGATCCTATTTTCTTCCCCCTCATGAAGAAATTCAGAAAAATATACAGTCTATCTCCCCTCCTGATGTCGATTTTCTATCCTCTCCCATGCCTTCGACTTCCGATGCTTTGGATCCAGTAGTTGACATGGTGATTTCTTCAGTAGGGTTATTGGAGCCTGATCTCCTTACCCCTATCGCGACCCTCCACATGTGTTCCTTGCATAGTGATTATCTTCCATCTAGCGAAGATCTATTGGAATCCATGGCCGAGTTTTTCCCCTTGACGTGGTATCCTTCCAGAGCATTGTCCTCTTGGAAGCCATGATCAAGAAGAAGCTACGAGCATAGTTTTCCTCTCTGTAGCAAGCTTGTTAAAAAATGAAACAGAGGTTATGAGCATAGTTTCCCTTCTCTATGGCAAGCTCATTAAAAAATGAAACAGAGGCCCTGAGCATAGTTCTTTTCCTATTTCAAGCTCATTAAAAAATGAAATAGTCACCTCTCTTTAACCTTCTTTTCATCCACCCTTCTCCCTTTTCTCATCTAGCGCAGAAATTGGTGACAACCTCAAAGTTGGTGGATGAATTGAAGCTTGGGGGGCACATATCCAGCCTTTGTTGATCATTCTGTAGTTACGCCACTAGCTTTCAAGCTAGGGGCATACCGAGCTTAGTCTTTGTTCTTTCTCATGCTCGTAAATACATGAGAATGCATCCAGGTAAACTTTATCTCTTTTTCGGACATGTATGGATACATGAAAATGGAACCTCTTGGAGTCATCTTTAAGTTCTTTTCAGACTCTCTAAACATGAAAAGATTGTCAAGCGACCTTGTTCTCTCCACGCTCGTTAAAACATTTGAAGAAAACGTCTGTTGAGTGATATTTTATCTCTTTTTTGGTCTCGTCAGACTACTTTATGAAAAAAGAACTGAGATATTTCTCTTTTAAGTGTTTTTTCAGACTCTAGAATCATGAAAAACCTTCAATTTTATCTTCTCTGGACTCGTTAAACCATCATACATTGAAGGGCCCATATGGGATCGAACCCTTACTTCCTCCAGTTCGTTAAACAAAGGAAGAGGAACTTACCGAAGGTGAGTTATATCGAGCATGTGTTACCCTCCTTGAGCTCATTAAATTAAAAAGAGGTACTCATCTATCTGGATGAGGGAAAATTGAAAGAAGCAAGCCAAGCAATTTTTGAGAACATTACCAACAACTCTTAGAGTCGCCCTTGAACACGGCACCTTGTCTTTGCACGCATTTTAATCCACTGAACCTCTACACTGAGCCAATCCTTTGAGTTTCTTTTACTCCTTTGGGTCACCTGATGTAAGCCATAACATCCACTGCATCATCAAGTTTTGGTCCATGTCATGTTTCTGCTGTCGTGCCTCAGTGTTCAAGGGAAGTATCCGCCTTGAGATTCATCCATCACAAATATTTTGTCTCAATACCTGTGTCAGTCCATGTTCATTTGATTTACCAATTACATATATACGTTTGTTTCATGTCGGTGATGGGGGATACATCAAGGCCCTCCTTCAACGAGTCTATTCCTATCAACTTCAACACATTATCCAGAAACTAGACTTAGAAACCAATTAGTACTTTGGGACCTCTATGCCTCAAAGGCAGGCCTCCTCACGTTCGAAAGTGGGTTTACATCATCGACCTCTGATTGGATGATTCCATGGATGTTCGACTTCATCTCATCCATTCGCATTCATCGGAATGTACTAGAGTACCTTGGGAATCACTGACATCAATAGTGACCTCCCTCGCGCTTGTTAACGTTTTACATCATTAACCGGTAATCAAGTGGTTTCTGCCATGTTCAACATCAGGAAATCTATTCACATGGTTAGATTCATACTACATCGGGATCAGTAAGAAGACCATGGGTTGAGTCATCACTCTCATATGTACTTTGCCCAGGTTGCGAAGGACTTTCTTTTGAACAATGACACATATACTGTTACATAGATCCACTTTGTATTGGTTGTGGCTATGTCTTGTCATCTTGTAGATCCACTGTGTATTCTTCGTGGCTACGATCACTTCAGGTCATAGGAGTATAGATCCACACTGTATCCTCGGTGGCTAAACCTTTTATCAATACAATTATGGATCTGCAGTGTATTTTATGGCGGCCATATCTTGCAAGTCTTTATCACCCAAGCATAGGTATCCCTGCTTTGGGTTTGGAACATGTCATAATATTTGTTGGATGTTTGTGTGCAGCTTCTGTCAGGTTCTCTACGTCTATACCCTTGCTTGAAAGTCTGCAAAGAATTTCAGTTATCAGTTCTCGTCTTCTAACTTCATACTTTGGGGGGCAATCCGTTACACATCAAAATTACTCACTTCGATAGTGTCACAAGTGTCGTCATTACAAGTGTCGCATTTTGGTCGCAATTGTCGCAGATGTCAGAAAAAACATACTACCATAATTCCTATGTCATGCTTATAACGACATCAGAAGGACACTTGAAACACCTCAAACATTTGATTTGGAAGAAGAGGAATGGGTTAATAGGGTTATGAACCTCTTGCCATTTGAAAGAACCACTAAAAATTGAGTTTCAGAGGAGAACGCTCCCCTATACCACTGTTAGGAGTGTTGGCGCTCCCCTATACACTCTTAGGCAGCATTATAACACTCTATCTGCCCTTTTTGAGGAGCGATTCTACTGTTAGGAGTGTTGGCGCCCCCCCTATGAATTGTTAGGGAGCATTATAGTGCTCTAATGCCCCTTTTGGGGGAGCGCTACCTATTCTGGGTGAGAATTGGTTTGTTGAGAAGAATGACGAAAAGATCACATCAATCTTTGAAGGAAGTTGGATTTGAATCCTTGGTCAAGCCATGATCTTAGGGAAGATCCCTAACTGAAGGAGGAAAATCCTCAACTTACCCCAAAGATATCTCAAGTGGTTGGGCCTCTCTAAAACTATATAAGCATGCCTTCTCATGGTGAAAAGGGGGGGAATAATTAGAGGCATGAAACCTATGATCTCATAGAAAACACACAGTGAAGTGGAGGAGAATAATCAATGAAGTTATTATCATTCTGATCATTGGTCTTTTGAGCAAGGGTTAGACAAGGAGGACTTGATGAAACTGCTGCACTCGCATCTACGGTTGTAAGTTTCCTTTGTTGTTGTTCTCATCAATATAATATGCTTGGCCTGTTTCTTTCTAGTTTGTGCTTAATCTCACATGAACTCGTCTCTAATAGATAGATCTGTTTCAAACTAATCTCAGTAGATTACGAAGTTGGTTGTATCTGTGTTTGTCTACAGGGCTTACCAAAGAGTTCAAGATTGGAGCTCAAATCGGACCGTGCAGGGATAAACTCCGGTAAAAAGGTACTTCTTTTATCCTTCCTCCTCATACATTAGTTTATCTAGATCTAAAAGGAAGTCAGTGACCATGATAAGCATCTTCTGTCTTAAGAGTTAAGAGTCTAGCTCTCAAGAGGAGATCTACCTGTCCGCAGGAAGATTTTCCTTCAACAGAAATTGGCGACCATACTGGGGACGAATCGAAACTTTCAATTTTGGTTTTGCTCATAGACCTTGTCTTACCCTTTGTTGTTTTTATACCTTGTTCACCCCGTATGTTTGATGTCATATGTTGATTGAATCTTTATTCCATCACACATACTCTGAATGACAAAGTTCATCTGAGTTTTATGGTTTTTTGGACTTTGTTTTGGGTTTTAGGACACCAGTGCTCCCCTACCTTGTTAGCAGGGCACCAACACTCCCTGAAAGCCCTAGATAGAGAATTATAATGCTCTGGTTCCCCCTACACCAGAGCGCCAACCTCTCTTAGCAAAAAATCCTTTCCATAATTGCATTTTCTGAGATCCAGTCTCTGTTTTTTTCACTCAGTGAGCTTCTTTGTGATTCAATGCCTCTTCCTATTGAAATTTGACATCCTTCCTTATGATAAGTAAGCACTTTGTTGTTCATATTTTGTGGCCTTCTTCCTTATTTTGAGTTTTTTCTGCTATTGAGAACTTAGAAACAATCCACTGCTTTCTTCTCTCTCATCCGACTGAGCGGGAACTCTAGTGAAGAGCATCAAAAGTCTGTGAATAATCTCATTTGGTTTTTTGAGGTCATATTTATTAAGCATCTTTCTTTAGTTTGATATTTCTTGATTCTCTTTTTTATCTTTTGTTTCCTTTTTTCTTCTTGTTTCAATCATAGCAAGAGGGTGTGTTGTTTGTGCGAAATCTACTTATGCTTGTCCTAATTTCCTTGATCTGAAAGGGTAGTTGGAAGGAGAAGTTTTTGCATTGAATTAATCTTCATTCACATACAAATGAAAAAAATACATCTTAGTGATTGGTTTGCATATTAGAAGGCATTTCTGAAATGTTTTAGCATTGCATTGGATTTGATTGAGAAACAATTGATTGAGGACATTCCATATTAGTGTTTGATAGTGAAAACGACTCTTTCTCTTTCCCTTAAATAGGTGTTCATTGAAAAGAAACGATTGCTTATCATATTTCATGCATTTTTTGAGAATTTGAGTCATCATTCCATCAGTTTCACTTTCGTACACCCTTCGAGTAAAGAGCAGCTGTAAAACGAATGCTAATTTAAAATTATCTAGAAATTTTTTTGTTTTTAGGATCTTTAACCAATAGTAGGTTAGGGTTAGCACTTTGGATTAGGATGTGAGTACAACTCTACAAAGTTTTCAAAACAAACATTAGTATCTTGAGCTGGGAGAGTCAAATCCAATCGTCGTATTGGTTTTTTGGGATCCCCCTCTCACAGAGGGGTTACACACGAGGTCGCATTCGAGAGAATTACGGAGATTATCATTTCGTGGTTCAACTGTTTGTAGTGGTCGCATCGTATATTGGGGGTCACTTGAAGGTATACCCATGATTATGTGTGCGAGCCTCTCGGGTTGATTTCAGACTTGTTATCCTACCAATACGTTTCGGATCAGACTGTCAACTATACCCGCCTAGGGACTCACTGCGAATTGGTGTCTTTAGTTTCGATAATCTTTAGGTACTTACACAAGGTGACAGTGAAGGGAAGTCTCACTGTACCTGGAACAGACATTGGTCAAACTCACTTGGGCTCCTTGGAGGTTAAATCCAAAATTACTATGTGGAATCTTGCACCAAGGTGGAAGTTCTTTAAGCAAGTCGCCATTGCAACTATTCCACCATATCCTAGCCCCTTCTTGACTTGATCACACAACGTTGGATTTCATCACCAACTAGTACGATCATCGAGAGAGGTTTTTTTGATTGGTTGATTCCCAAATTTTATTAGCATATGTTGTTTATTTTTGTTAGTTGGCCCTAGATTTTCAGTGTGTCTATTATTCTCCACAATTGATCCTGTAGAAGATAAAGGTCTTCACCGATAACATAGGATGCAAGGACTACCTCTAGAAGGATATCAACCCTTACCTCCTAACCCTCCAGAAGACAACTACCGTAGAGCAGTAGAAAATCAATCTGATGCTGGAAGTGTTATTGCTCCTCCGTTAGATAACTCAGAAGGTGCTTTGGTTAAGGTTGAAAATCACACTTCATCTGTGTCAGTAACCCCTCTCGAATTACTTTTAGTTTGTTTAGACTCCCTTGGGAATGTCATAGACGAAGAGGTCCCACGGTTACCAGAAAGCCCTTTTACCGACACATATATGGGATCCACGGAACCAAACTCTGGTGATGAGTATAGGACCCATGTTCATCCTAGCACTACAGTATATACACATCCCACACATTCTCACTCTATATGGAGGAATTCATCGAGACACAATCTTTATGAACATTTTGAATCCTTTCGACAACCCTTTTATCCTTTTGACCCTCATGATGAAACAAAACCGTCCATTAAAACCATGAATCACCCAATTGATAAGGTTATTAACCCTACTGTTACACCAGCACAAGTCCATCCTAATGCTGGACTCATCACCTATACTCATCTCCAAAGCACTTCAATCCCTACCCCCGTTTCTACGAGCTTTTACTCTACAGATCCACCTATTCCACACGATCCTGTTGGAACATATTTTTAGCTGAGAATACAAAACCCTACTAGCCAAACACAACCAGTTGGAGGGAAACCACCATATAGCCAACCTTTCCCTCCTAGAGGACTACCATCCTATGGTGGGCCTACCCCTCTTGGGGGAAAACCCCCTTTTCATGCTCCTCCTAGAGGGCACCCTCTGTTTGCCAGTCATACCCCAGTTGTAAATCCACCGCTGGCAGGGGGAAACCTTCGTTTACTGGAAACCCTTCACAATCTTGGGGAGCATCTTCAGGAGGCACTTTCATTCAACCCCACGTTGGGGGGAACTCATCTCATAATCCACTAGGAGGAGTATCAAATACTATTCCTTCCGGAACATCTTACGGACAACCTTATCTAGGCGGCATTCCAAACACCACTTAGAGTTCTCTGGGACCATAGTATTATCCTCCTCATGGGTCTAATGTGTATCCACCTCTGGGATCTAATCCTTACAATTCTCAAGGGAAAAATGTTTATCCTCCTCATGGACAAGCAAATCACTTGACCTATAATGCTTAGAAACCACCGGGTTATGCAAATGTTTCTCATCCATCATCGAATCCTGCTTATCCTGGCCAACAACAAATGTATATAGGAGGACCTACTAGTTATAACTATCCACCTAACCCAATTTATGGTCCTACTGGTGTTCCTATGTCGCACCAGTATCATCCGCAAATTAACCAACAACTATCTTTCCTTGCGACTCTGGATCTCCCAGACCTATCTCGATTAACCAATGATCATATTTTTCATTCACCAGTTTGGCCAGTCATTCCAGCTAAACTTCCTTCTGATATTCCGAAATTTGACGGAAAATCTGGCGAAGATCTAAAGAACCATGTGATGACTTTCCATTTGTGGTGTTCATCAAACTCCCTCATGGATGATTCAGTACATTTGTGTCTTTTCCAATGAAAGATTACGGGCTCGGAAACAAAGTGGTATATTGAACTACCATGTGCTTCTTTTCATGATTTCAATTCCCTTGCCATGTCTTTCCTCATGCACTTTCAACTACCTATTCTCTATGAGACGAATACTGAAATCTTGACCTCCCTTCGTCAAACTAACTATGTGCATATCTCTAACAATAATCATGAGTGGAGGCGATGACAAAGGATGATCAACACAGTCATTCCTGACATACTATTGGCAGAATGGTTTACTAAATCACTTTTACCCCCAATCACTCGCGATGTCGCGATGGGTGGTGTGGTCACTGAGGAACAAGCCATTGCTCGGGCTCAAGACTTAGATTTGGTTTATTGCCAATCTGGTACTTTGTATGATTTGCTTTCGAATGTTGCTCGAGCTAATATCGAACCATCTAAGCCATCATCTTCATCTCATGTGGATGGTGTTATCAGTTCCGTCAAAACTCAATCTACTTCCCAATCGAACACACTCTCCTCTACCTCCCCCCAAACTCAGATCTCTGAGGTGAATGCAGTTCAATATACCCCTTCACAACAATCCAGAGGTAAGAAGAAGACAAAGAATAAATAAAAAAATAACAATGAACAACCGAAAAATCAATCTCAAACACCTACTACCGAAAAGCAAACACAACGGAAACTGAAATTCCCGTGTATCATTTGTGGTGACGATCACTATACTCAAGACTGTCCACTTCACAATGAAGTGGAAAAATTTTCCAAGGAAAGTCGCAACCCGCTGTGCTTACTCATCCTTTTCTGCAGCAACAATTCATGGTTGCTGAAACTCCCTCTTCTGGGGGAAGTTCTAGCCAACCTAATGATGAGGCCTCATCAAGTGCACATATTTATATATTTAATGGGATTAATTTGACCACTCTCTCTAAGACATACGACACACCAGGTAACCCTGACAAAGGAAAAGACATTAACGGTACCGGTACTTTACCAGATCCATCACCATCCTCCGTTAGTCTTCCATCAGTTATTCCTCCATCTAGACCACTTCAGATTGAGAAACCCACATTCAACTCTATCTTACGCCCTCCTAAGAGCACTATCCACAAAGCTACCTTCAATCCTAGTTCAGGTGTTGCCCAAAACTACAACATTGTTAAATATTTGGCTCAAGCACCGTGTGCTATGTTTGCGTTAGAAGTTCTACAGCATTTCCCTAGTCAACGTAGAATGTGCTTGGCTGCTATTGGTGCTGTTGATCCTGAGTCATCCAACCAGATCATGTTTAACATGGACAATTATATGTCTAGACTCTCCCACCAAATTGCTTTTCAAGTTGATTTTGTTGTTCACAATCAACAAATCCACTGAACTATTCTGGATGAGGGAGCCTCGACGTGTGTCATGTCTTTAGCATGTTGGAAAGGTTTAAACTCACCCGCACTTAACAAATCCCCAACGATGTTATGTGCCTTCGACGGGTGAGGTTTTCATCCCCATGGAATTTTGCAGTCCCTACCCATCCAATTAGGTGGAAAAAATGTCACCATTGATGTCGAGGTGGTTGATGCTCCCCTTGATTACAACTTCTTAGTTGGAAGAAGTTGGTTTTATGCTATGACTATTGTTGCCTCGTCATTTTTTTGATGTGTACAATTTCCTCATCAGGACAAAATTGTCATTGTTGATCAGTTGGATTTTTGCATGACCGATGCTCGCGTTCCCGCTACCAACAATATTCCTTTCTTGGGAGACCAAAAGATCACGTATGAAAGCATTGGTGTTGGCTTACTGAAATATTCTAGCCTCAAGGGTACCTTCCCTACACCACTTCCACCGACTACACATCATATTTCCACTGTCGATGTGATTTCGACCGCGGCTTATCAATCTTTGGAACCATCTGAGCCTCGGATTGTACCTTGTCCATTGGAATTCGATGCACTAGGTGACACCGTGCCACTTAGTCCAGCCGAAACATCATACGTTTCTATCCCATCCACTTTTCTCTCATTAGATGACCAACATCTATTGGCTCCTACCATTTCCTCGATGCAATCACGGTTGAGTTCCTTGCCGTCTGCGATCAATTACATTTCCCCAAATTTTCCCTCGGATGAATCTGTCATGGAAATGTTACGCATTGAAGCGCTACCTTGGGATCATAACCCTCATCGATCCTCTTTTCTTCCCCCTCGTGAAGAAATTCAGGAAGATATACAGTCTATCTCCCCTCCTGATGTTGATTTTCTATCCTCTCCCATGCCTTCGACTGTCGATGCTTTGGATCCGGTAGTTGACATGGTGATTTCTTCGGTAGGGTTATTGGAGCCTGATCTCCTTACCCCTGTCATGACCCTCGACATGTGTTCCTTCCAGAGTGATTATCTTCCATCTAGTGAAGATCTATTGGAAGCCATGACTAAGTTTTGCCCCTTCACATGGTATCCTTCTAGAGCATTGTCCTCTTGGAAGCCATGATCAAGCAAAAGCTACGAGCATAGTTTTCCTCTCTGTAGAAAGCTCGTTAAAAAATGAAACAGAGGTTATGAGAATAGTTTCCCTTCTCTATGGAAAGCTCGTTAAAAAATGAAACAGAGGCCCTGAGCATAGTTCTTTTCCTATTTCAAGCTCGTTAAAAAATGAAATAGTCACCTCTCTTGAACCTTCTTTTCATCCACCCTTCTCCCTTTTCTCATCTAGCGTAAAAATTGGTGACAACCTCAAAGTCGGTGGATGAATTGAAGCTTGGGGGGCATGTCTCCAGCCTTTGCTAACCATTCTGGAGTTATGCCACTAGCTTTCAAGCTGGGGGCATACCGAGCTTAGTCTTTGTTCTTTCTTGTGCTTGTAAATACATGAGAATGCATCCAGGTAAAATTTTATCTCTTTTTCGGACCTGTATGGATACATGAAAAAGGAACCCCTTGGAGTCATCTTTAATTTCTTTTCAGACTCTCTAAACATGAAAATATTGTCGAGCAACCTTGTTCTCTTCATGCTCGTTAAAGCATTTGAAGAAAACATTTATTGAGAAATAGTTTATCTCTTTTTCGGTCTCGTCGAACTACTTTACGAAAAAGGAACTGAGAGAGTTCTCTTTAAGTGTTTTTTTCAGACTCTATAATCATGAAAAACCTTCGAGTTTACCTTCTTTGGACTCGTTAAACCATCATACATTGAAGGGCCCATACGGGATCGAACCCTTACATCTTCCAGTTCATTAAACAAAGGAAGAGGAACTTACCGAAGGTGAGTTATATCGAGCATGTGTTACCCTCCTTGAGCTTGTTAAATTAAAAAGAGGTACTCATCTATCTGGATGGGGGAAAAATTGAAAGAAGCAAGCCAAGCAGTTTTTTAGAAGATTACCAACAACTCTGAGAGTCACCCTTAAAAACGACACCTTGTCTTTGCACGCATTTTAATCTGCTGAACCTCTGCACTGAGCCAATCCTTTGAGTTTCTTTTACTCCTTTGGGTCACATGACGTAAGTCACAGCATCCACTATATCATCAAGTTTTGGTCCATGTCATGTTTCTATTGTCGTGCCTCAGTGTTCAAGGAAAGTATCCACCTCGAGAGTCAGCCATCACAAATATTTTGTCTCAATACCTGTGTTAGTCCATGTTCATTTGGTTTACCAATTACATCTCTGCATCCGTTTCGTGTTGTTGATGGGGGATACATCAAGGCCCTCCTTCGACGAGTCTATTCCTATCAAATTCAACACATTATCCAGGAACTAGACTTAGAAACCAATTAGTACTTTGGGAACTGCATGCCTCAAAGGTAGGCCTCCTCATGTCCGACAATTGGTTTACATCATCGACCTCTGATCGGACGATTCCATGGATGTTTGAATTCAGCTCATCCATTCGCATTTGTCGGAATGTACTAGAGTACCTTGGCAATCACTGACATCAATGGTGGCCTCCCACGCGCTTGTTAACGGTTTACATCATTAACCGGTAATCAAGTGGTTTCTGCCATGTTCGACATCAGGACATCTATTCACATGGTTAGATTCGTACTACATCGGGATCGGTAAGAAGACCCTGGGTTGAGACATCACTCTTATATGTACTTTTCCCAGGTTACGAAGGAGTTTCTTTTGAAGAATTACACATATATTGTTACATAGATCCACTTTGTATTGGTCGTGGCTATGTCTTGTCATATCTTAGATCCACTGTGTATTCTTCGTGGCTACATTCAGTTCAGGTCATAGGAGTATAGATCAACATTGTATCCTCGATGGCTATACCTTTTATCAATACAATTATGGATTTGCAGTGTATTTTATGGCGGCCATATCTTGCAAGTCTTTATCACCCAAGCATAGGTATGCCTGCCTTGGGTTTGCAACATGTCATAATATTTGTTGGATGTTTGTGTGCAACTTATGTCAGGTTCTCTACATCTATACCCTTGCTTGAAAGTCTACAAATCATTTCATTTATCAGTTCTCGTCTTCTAACTTCATACTTTGGGGGGCAATCTATTACACATCAAAATTACTCACTTCAATAGTGTCGCAAGTGTCGTCATTACAAGTGTCGCAAGTGTTGCATTTTGGTCACAAGTGTCGCAAATGTCAGAAAAAGAATATTGCCATAATTCCTATGTCATGCTTATAATGACATCAGAAGGACACTTGAAACACATCAAACATTTGATTTGGAAGAAGAGGAATGGGTTAATAGGGTTATGAACCTCTTTCCATTTGAATGAACCACTAAAAATTGAGTTTTAGAGGAGAACACTCCCCTATACCACTGTTAGGAGTGTTGGCGCTCCCCTATACACTCTTAGGGAGCGTTATAACGCTCTCTCTACCCTTTTTGAGGAGCGTTGCTACTGTTAGGAGTGTTGTTGCCCCCCTATGCATTGTTAGGGAGCATTATAGCACTCTAATGCCCCTTTTGGGGGAGCGCTACCTAGAGGAAAATATCTCTTCAATCTCTAAAGGCAGTTGGATTTGAATCCTTGGTCAAGCCATGATCTTAGGGAAGATCCCTAACTGAAATACGGAAATCTTCAACTTACCCCAAAGATATCTCAAATGGTTGGGCCTCTCTAAACCTATATAAGCAAGCGCTCTCGTAGTGAAAAAGGGGGGAATAATTGGAGGCATGAAACTGATGATCTCATAGGAAACACACAGTGAAGTGGAGGAGAATAATTAGTGAAGTTATTGTCATTTTGATTGTGGTTCTTTTGAGCAAGGGTTAGAAAAGGAGGACTTGATGAAGCTGCTGCACTCGCTTCTACAGTTGTAAGTTTCCTTTGTTGTTGTTCTCATCAATACAATATGCTTGGCCTGTTTCTTTCTAGTTTGTGCTTAATCTCACATGAACTCATCTCTAATAGATAGATTTGTTTCAAACTAATCTCAGTAGAGTAGGAAGTTGGTTGTATATGTGTTTGTCTACACGGCTTACCGAAGAGTTCAAGATTGGAGCTCAAATCGGACCGTGCAGGGACAAACTCCGGTAAAAAGGTACTTCTTTTCTCCTTCCTCCTCATACATTAGTTTATCTAGATATAAAAGGAAGTCAGTGACCATGATAAACATCTTTTTTCTTAAGAATTAAGAGTCTAGCTCTCAAGAGGAGATCTACCTATCCGCAGGGAGA
>JZKD02S1672891.1:223300-243522 GCA_000966675.3 Picea glauca
AATCAATGAAAATCCCTAAATTAAACATGTATTTAGAAAAATATTCACCAACTTATAATCAAGTTCAAGTTATACCATTAAGTAGAATGAATGTAGCTAATCAATATAAAAGAAAAAAAAAATTATAGACATGTAAAGTGAAAAAAAACGATAAAATGTTATACATGTAAGTGGAAGATCCCCCACAAAAAAAAAATCGTAACATTCCCTTTTTTGAATTTTTTATAGATTTTTGAAGGGGGTTTGTCATGGTGGGAAGATATGATATTTTGGACTCTTTCTCTTGAAGGGGAAGTTTTTCTTCTATGGTGGCCCCAATATTGGCCATAGTATTATCCTCTCGGTTATAGGAGCACATCACATGGAAATAGGAGTTCTACTTGAAAATATGCGTGATGGGTTGGTTCTTTGTATGATTATAGGTGTAGAAGGAGAAGATAGAGTTCCTTCTTTAGGGCACTTATGATATAGGTAAAGTCTCTTGTGTAGTTGATGTCAAATATAGATCTATGCTTCATTATTGGTAGTGTGAATAATACCCCATACAAATGCTACTTTTTTTTATCGTACAAGAACAATTATAATCAAACTTACCACCACATCCCATGCTAAAAAATCCTTTCACCATTCAAGAAAATAATAATAATAATAATTATCAATGCATTTCTATTTCAAAATTAAACTTAAAAACACCATAACTATAAACAAATATACAATAAAATTATATTAATTTAACCTCTCCCTATTACACATCAAAATTACTCACTTCGATAGTCTCGCAAGTGTCGTCATTACAAGTGTCGCATTTTGGTCGCAAGTGTCGCAAATGTCAGAAAAAACATACTGCCATAATTCCTATGTCATTCTTATAACGACATCGGAAGGACACTTGAAACACCTCAAACATTTGATTTGGAAGAAGAGGAATGGGTTAACAGGGTTATGAACCTCTTTCCATTTGAAAGAACCACTAAAAATTGAGTTTCAGAGGAGAACGCTCCCCCATACCATTGTTAGGGGTGCTGGCGCTCCCCTATATACTCTTAGGGAGCATTATAACGCTCTGTTTGCGCTTTTTGAGGAGCGTTGCTACTATTAGGAGTGTTGGCCCCCCCCTATGCATTTTTAGGGAGCGTTATAGCGCTCTAATGGCCCTCTTGGGGGAGCGCTACCTATTCTAGGCGAAAATTTGTTTGTTGAGAAGAATGAGGAAAAGATCTCTTCAATGTCTGAAGGCAGTTGGATTCAAATCCTTTGTCAAGCCATGATCTTAGGGAATATCCCTAACAGAAGGAGGAAAATTCTCAACTTACCCCAAAGATATCTCAAGTGGTTGGGCCTCTCTAAATCTATATAACCAGGCCCTCTCATGGTGAAAAAGGGGGGAATAATTGGAGGCATGAAACCTATGATCTCATAGGAAACACACAGTGAAGTGGAGGAGAATAATGAGTGAAGTTATTGTCATTCTGACAGTGGGTCTTTTGAGCAAGGGTTAGACAAGGAGGACTTGATGAAGCTGTTGCACTCACATCTACAGTTGTAAGTTTCCTTCGTTGTTGTTCTCATCAATATAATATGTCGTGCCTGTTTCTTTCTAGTTTGTGCTTAATCTCACATGAACTCGTCTCTAATAGATAGATCTATTTCAAACTAATCTCAGTAGAGTAGGAATTTGGTTGTATCTGTGTTTGTCTACAGGGCTTACCAAAGAGTTCAAGATTGGAGCTCAAATCGGACCGTGCAGGGACAAACTCCGGTAAAAAGGTACTTCTTTTCTCCTTCCTCCTCATACATTAGTTTATCTAGATCTAAAACGAAGTCAGTGACCATGATAAGAATCTTCTATCTTAAGATTTAAGAGTCTAGCTCTCAAGAGGAGATCTATCTATCCGCGGGGAAATTTTCCTTCAACAGAAATTAGCGACCATACTGGGGACGAATCGAAACATTCAGTTTTGGTTTTCCTCATAGACCTTGTCTTACCCTTTGTTATTTTTAGACCTTGTTCACCCCCTATGTTTGATTTCATATGTTGATTGAATCTTTATTCCATCACAGATACTCTGAATGACAAAGTTCAGCTGAGTTTTGGGGTTTTTTGGACTTTTTTGAGGGTTTTAGGACACCAATGCTCCCCTACCTTGTTAGCAGGGCCCCAACACTCCCTGAATGCCTTAGACATAGCGTTATAACACTCTGGTGCCCCCTACACTAGAGCACCAGCCTCTCTTTGCGAAAAATCCTTTCCAGAATTGCATTTTCTGAGATGCAGTCTCTGTTTTTTTCACTCACCGAGATTCTTTGTGATTCAATGCCTCTTCCTATTGAACCTTGACATCCTTCCTTATGAGAAGTAAGCACTTTATTGTTCATATTTTGTGGCCTTCTTCCTTATTTTGAGTTTTTTCTACTGTTGAGAACTTAGAAATAATCCACTGCTTTCTACTCTCTCATTCGACTGAGCGGGAACTCTGGTGAAGGGCATCAAAAGTCTGTGAATCATCTCATTTGGTTTTTTGAGGTCATCTTTCTTAAGAATATTTCTTTTGTTTGAGATTTCTTGATTCTCTTTGTTATCTTTTGTTTTCTTTTTGCTTCTTGTTTCAATCATAGCAAGAGGGTGTGTTGTTTGTCCGAAATCTTCTTATGCTTGTCTGAATTTCCTTGATCTGAAAGGGTAGTTGGCAGGAGAAGTTTTTGCATTGAATTAATCTTCATTCACATACAAACGACAAAAATACATCTTAGTGATTGGTTTTCATATTAGAAGGCATTTCTGAAATGTTTTAGCATTGCATTGGATTTGATTGAGAAACAATTGATTGAGGACATTCCATATTAGTGTTTGATAGTGAAAACGACTCTTTCTCTTTCCTTTAAATAGGCGTTCGTTGAAAATAAATGATTGCTTATCATCTTTCAAGCATTTTTTGGGAATTTGAGTCATCATTCCATCAGTTTCACTTTCGTACACCCTTTGGGTAAAGAGCATCTCTAAAATGAACGCTAATTTAAAATTATCTAGAACATTTTTTTTTTTAGGATCTTCCACCAATAGTAGATTAGGGTTAGAACTTTGGATTAGGCTATCAGTACAACTCTCCAAAGTTTTCAAAAAAAACATTAGCATCCTGAGCTAGGGAGAGTCAAATCCAATTGTCGTATTGGTTTTCTAGGATCCCCCTCTCACATAGGGGTTACGGACGAGGTCACATTCGGTTGAATTACGGAGATTATCCCTCCATGGTTCAACTGTTTGTAGTGGTTGGATCGTATATTGGGGGTCACTTGAAGGTATACCCATGATTATGTGTGGGAGCCTCTCGGGTTGATTTTGGACTTGTTATCCTGCCCATACTTTCAGATCGGACCGTCGACTGTACCTGCCCAGGGACTCACTGCGAATTGGTGTCTTTAGTTGCCATAATATTTAGGTACTTACACAAGGTGATAGTGAAGGGAAGTCTCACTGTACCTCGAACAAACATTGGTCAAACTCACTCGAGCTCCTTGGAGGGTAAATCCACAATTACTGTGTGGAAGCTTGCACCAAGGTGGAAGTCCGTTAAGCAGGTCACCATTGTAACTATTCCAACATATCCTAGCCCCTTCTTGACTTGATCACACGACGTTGGATTTCATCACCAACTAGTACGATAATCGAGAGATGTTTTGTTTGCTTGGTTGATTCCCAGATTTTATTAGTGTATGTTGTTTCTTTTTTTTAGTTGGCCCTAGATTTTCAGTGTGTTTTGTTATTCTCCACAATTGAGCCTGTAGATGATAAAGGTCTTCGGTGATCACATAGGATGAAAGGACTGCCTCTCGAAGGCTATCAACCCTTACCTCCTAACCCTCCAGAAGACAATTACAGTAGAGCGGTAGAAAATCAGTTCGACGCTGGAAGTGTTATTGCTCCTCCGTTAGATAACTCAGAAGGCGCTTTGGTTACGGTTGAAAATATCACTACATCTGTGTCGGTAACCCCTCTCGAATCACTTTTAGTTTGTTTAGACTCCCTTGGGAATGTGATAGACTAAGAGGTCCCACGGTTACTGGAAAGACCTTTTATCGACACATATATGAGATCCACAGAACGAACCTCTGGTGATGAGTATATGACCACTGTTCATCCTAGCATCACAGTAGATACATGTCCCACACTTTCTAATTCTTTATGGAGAACTTCATCGGGAATCTCTATGAACATTTCGAATCCTTTCGACAACCCTTTTATCCTCATGACCCTCATGATGAAACAGGACCATCCGATCAAACCATGAATCACCCAGTCGATTAGGTTATTAACCCTAATGTTACACTAGCACAAGTCCATCCTAATGTTTGACTCATCACCTCTACTCATCTCCAAAGCACTTCAATCACTACCCCCGTTTCTACAAGCTTTTACTCTACAGCTCCACCTGTTCCACACGATCTTGTTGGGACATCTTTTCAGCCGAGAATACATACCCCTACTAGCCAAACACAACCAGCTGGAGGGAAACCACCATCTAGCCAACCTTTCCCTCCTAGAGGACTACCATCCTATGGTGGGCCTACCCCTCTCGGGGGACAACCCCCTTTTCATGCTCCTCCTGGAGGCTACCCTCCATTTGCTAGTCATACCCCGATTGTAAATCCACCGCTGGCAGAAGGGAACCCTTCATTTATTAGAAACTCTTTAGAATCCTGGGGAGTATCTTCAGAAGGCACTTTCATTCAACCCCACGTTGGGGGGAACTCATCTCATAATCCACTAGGAGGAGTATCAAATCCTGTTCCTTCCGGAACATCTTACAGACAACCTTATCCAAGCGGCATCTCAAACACCACCTATAGTTCTACGGGACCATAGTCTTATCCTCCTCATGGTTCTAATGTGTATCTGACTCTGGGATATACTCCTTACCATTCTCAAGGGAAAAATACTTATCCTCCTCATGGACAAGCAAATCAACCGGCCTATAATGCTCAAAACCCACCTGGTTATGCAAATGTTTCTCATCCATCATCGAATCTTGCTTATACTAGCCAACAACAACCATATATAGGAGGACCTACTGGTTATAACTATCCACCTAACCCAGTTTATGGTCCTAATGGTGTTCCTATGCCGCACCAGTATCATCCGCAAATTAACCAACAACTACCTTTCCTTGCGACTCTGGATCTCCCAGACCTGTCTCGATTAATGAATGATCCTATTTTTCATTGACAAATTTGGCTAGTCATTCCAGCTAAACTTTCTTCTGATATTCTGAAATTTGATGGAAAATCCGGCGAAGGTGCAAACAACCATGTGATGACTTTCCATTTGTGGTGTTCATCAAACTCCCTCATGGATGATTATGTACGTTTGCGTATTTTCCAATAAACACTTACAGGCTTGGCAATAAAGTGGTATATTGAACTACCACGTGCTTCTTTTCATGATTTCAATTCCCTTGCCATGTCTTTCCTCACGCACTTTCAACTACCTATTCGCTACGAGACAGGTACTGAACTCTTGACCTCCCTTCATCAAACTAACCCTGTGCATATCTGTGACCATATTCATGAGTGGAGGTGATGACGAAGGATGATCAAGGCAGTCATTCCTGACATACTATTGGCAGAATGGTTTACTAAATCACTTTTACCCCCAATCGCTCGCGATGTCACTATGGCTGGTGCGATCACTGAGGAACAAGCCATCGCTCAGGCTCAATACTTAGATTTGGTTTATTCCCAATCTGGTACTTTGTATGATTTGCTTCTGAATTCTGCTCGAGCTAATATCGATCCATCTAAGCCATCATCTTCATCTCATGCGGATGGTGTTATCAGTTTCGTCAAAACTCAATCTACTTCCCAATCGACCACACTCTCCTCTACCTCCCCCCAAACTAAGATCTCTGAGGTGAATGCAGTTCAATCTGCCCCTTCACAACAATCCGGAGGTAAGAAGAAGACAAAGAATAAATCAAAAAATAACAATGAACAACCGAAAAATCAAGCGCAAACACCTGCTACCGAAAAGAAAACAAAACGGAAACTGAAATTCTTGTGTATCATTTGTGGTGATGATCACTACACTCGAGATTGTCCACTTCACAATGAAGTGGTCAAAATTTTCCAAGGAAAGTCAAAACCCACTGTGCTTACTCAGCCTTTTCCGCAGCAACAATCCATGGTTGTTGAAACTCCATCTCCTTGGGGAAGTTCTACCCATCCTAATGATGAGGCCTCATCGAGTGCACATATTTATATGTTTAATGGGATTAATTTGACCACTCTCTCTAAGACATACGACACACTAGGTAACCCTGACAAAGGAAAAGACATTAATGGTACCGGTACTTAACGGATCCATCACTGTCCTCCGTTAGTCTTCCATCGGTTATTCCTCCATCTAGACCAATTCATATTGAGAAACCCACGTTCGACTCTATCTTACGCCCTCCAAAGAGCACTATCCGCAAAGCTACCTTTAATCCTAGTTCATGTGCCACCTAAAACTACAACATTGTTGAAGATTTGGCACAAGCACTGTGTGCTATGTCTGTGTTAGAAGTTCTACAACACTGCTCGAGTGAACGTAGAACACTCTTGGCTACTATTGGTGCTATTGATCCTGAGTCATCCAACCAGATCATGTCTAACCTGGACAATTATACGTCTAGACTCTCCCACCAACTTGCTTTTCAAGTTGATGTTGTTGTTCACAATCAAAAAATCCACCGAACTATTTTGGATGAGGGAGCCTTGACTTGTGTCATGTCTTTAGCATGTTGGAAATGTTTAAAATCACTCGCACTTAACAAATCCTCAATGATGTTATGTGCCTTTGACGGGTGAGGTTTTCATCCCCATGGGCTTTTACAGTCCTTGCCCATCCAATTGGGTGGAAAAACTGTTATCGTTGATGTCGAGGTGGTCTATGCTCCCCTCGATTACAACTTGTTACTTGGAAGAAGTTGGTTTTGTGCTATGACTGTTGTTGCCTCGTCAGTTTTTCAATGTGTACAATTTCCTCATCAAGACAAAATTGTCACTGTTGATCAGTTGGATTTTTGCATGACCGATGCTCACGTTCCTGCTACCAACAATATTCCTTTCTTGGAAGACCACAAGATCATGTATGAAAGCATTGGTGTTGGCTTACTGAAAGATTCTAGCCTCATGGGTACCTTCCCTACACCACTTCCACCGACTACACATCATATTGCCACTGTCGATATGATTTTGATCGTGGCTTATCAATCTTTGGAACCATCTGACCCTCGGATTGTACCTTGTCCATTGGAATTTGATGCACTAGGTGATACCGTGCCACTTAGTTCAGCTGAAACATCATACATTTCTATCCCATCCGCTTTTCCCTCGTCAGATGACCAACATCTATTGGCTCCTATTGTTTCCTCGATGCAATCATGGTTGAGTTCCTTTCCATCTGCGATCAATTACATTTCCCCAAATTTTCCCTCGGATGAATCTGTCATGGAAATGTTACGCATTGACGCGCTACCTTGGGATGATAACCCTCATCGATCCTTTTTTCTTCCCCCTCGTGAAGAAATTCAGGAATATATACAGTCTATCTCCCCTCATGATGTCAATTTAAGTTCTTTTCAGACTCTCTCAACATTAAAAGATTGTCGAGCGACCTTGTTCTCTTCACGCTCGTTAAAACATTTGAAGAAAACATCTGTTGAGCGATAGTTTATCTCTTTTTCGGTTTCGTCAGACTACTTTACGAAAAAATAACTGAGAGATTTCTCTTTTAAGTGTTTTTTTAGACTCTATAATCATGAAAAACCTTCAAGTTTATCTTCTCTGGACTCATTAAACCATCATACATTAAAGGGCCCATACGGGATCGAACCCTTACTTCCTCCAATTCGTTAAACAAAGGAAGAGGAACTTACCGAAGGTGAGTTATATCGAGCATGTGTTTCCCTCCTCGAGCTCGTTAAATTAAAAAGAGGTACTCATCTATCTGGATGGGGGAAAATTGAAAGAAGCAAGCCAAGCAGTTTTTGAGAACATTACCAACAACTCTTAGAGTCACCCTTGAACATGGCACCTTGTCTTTGCACGCATTTTAATCCGCTGAACCTCTGCACTGAGCCAATCCTTTGAGTTTATTTTACTCCTTTGGGTCACCTGATGTAAGCCACAGCATCCACTGCATCATCAAGTTTTGGTCCATGTCATGTTTATGCTGTCGTGCCTCAGTGTTCAAGGGAAGTATCCGCATCGAGATTCAGCCATCACAAATATTTTGTCTCAATACCTGTGTCAGTCCATGTTCATTTGATCTACCAATTACATATCTGCGTCAGTTTCATGTCGTTGATGGGGGATACATCAAGGCCCTCCTTCGACGAGTCTATTCCTGTCGACTTCAACACATTATCCAGAAACTAGACTTAGAAACCAATTAGTACTTTGGGACCTCCTTGCCTCAAAGGCAGGCCTCCTCACGTCTGACAGTGGGTTTACATCATCGACCTCTGATTAAATGATTCCACAGATGTTCGACTTCAACTCATCCATTCGTATTTGTCAGAATGTACTAGAGTACCTTGGGAATCACTGACATCAATGGTGACCTCCCTCGCGCTTGTTAACAGTTTACATCATTAACCGGTAATCAAGTGGTTTCTGCCATGTTCAACATCAGGACATCTATTCACATGGTTAGATTCATAGTACATCGGGATCAGTAAGAAGACCCTGGGTTGAGTCATCACTCTTATATGTACTTTACCCAGGTTGCGAAGGACTTTCTTTTGAACAATGACACATATATTGTTACATAGTCTGTGAATAATCTCATTTGGTTTTTTGAGGTCATCTTTCTTAAGCATCTTTATTTTGTTTGATATTTCTTGATTCTCTTTGTTATCTTTTGTTTCCTTTTTTCTTCTTGTTTCAATCATAGCAAGAGGGTGTGTTGTTTGTGCGAAATTTGCTTATGCTTGTCCTAATTTCCTTGATCTGAAAGGGTAGTTGGCAGGAGAAGTTTTTGCATTGAATTAATCTTCATTCACATACAAACGACAAAACTACATCTTAGTGATTGGTTTGCATATTAGAAGACATTTCTGAAATGTTTTAGCATTGCATTGGATTTGATTGAGGACATTCCATATTAGTGTTTGATAGTGAAAACGACTGTTTCTCTTTCCCTTAAATAGGCGTTCATTGAAAAGAAACGATTGTTTATCATCTTTCATGCATTTTTTGGGAATTTGAATCATCATTCCATCAGTTTCACTTTCGTACACCCTTCGAGTAAAGAGTAGTTGTAAAACGAACGCTAGTTTAAAATTATCTCGAACATTTTTTGTTTTTAGGATCTTCTACCAACAGTAGATTAGGGTTAGCACTTTAGATTAGACTGTGAGTACAACTCTCCAAAGTTTTCAAAACAAACATTAGCATCTTGAGCTGGGAGAGTCAAATCCAATTGTTGTATTGGTTTTCTGGGATCCCGCTCTCACACAGGGGTTATGCACGAGGTCGCATTCGGGTGAATTACGGAGATTATCACTTTGTGGTTCAACTGTTTGTAGTGGTCGGATTGTATATTGGGGGTCACTTGAAGGTATACCCACGATTATGTGTGCGAGCCTCTCGAGTTGATTTCAGACTTGTTATCCTGCCCATACGTTTCGGATCGGACTGTCAACTGTACCCGCCTAGGGACTCACTTTGAATTGGTGTCTTTAGTTTCCATAATCTTTGGGTACTTACACAACGTGACAGTGAAGGGAAGTCTCACTGTACCTAGAACAGACATTGGTCAAACTCACTCGGGCTCCTTGGAGGGTAAATCCACAATTACTGTGTGGAATCTTGCACCAAGGTGGAAGTTTGTTAAGCAGGTCACCATTGTAACCGTTCCACCATATCCTAGCCCCTTCTTGACTTGATCATGTGACGTTGGATTTCATCACCAACTAGTACGATCATCGAGAGAAGTTTTGTTTGCTTGGTTGATTCCCAGATTTTATTAGCGTATGTTGTTTCTTTTTGTTAGTTCGCCCTAGATTTTCAGTGTGTTCTGTTATTCTCCACAATTGAGCCTATAGACGATAAATGTCTTCACCGATCACGTAGGATGCAAGGACTGCCTCCGGAAGGCTATCAACCCTTACCTCCTAACCCTCCAGAAGACAACTACCGTAGAGCGGTAGAAAATCAATCCGACGCTGGAAGTGTTATTGCTCCTCCGTTAGATAACTCAGAAGGCGCTTTGGTTACGGTTGAAAATCCCACTTCATCTGTGTCAGTAACCCCTCTTGAATCACTTTTAGTTCATTTAGACTCCCTTGGGAACGTCATAGACGAAGAGGTCCCACGGTTACTAGAAAGACCTTTTACCGACACATATATGGGATCCACAGAACCAACCTCTGGTGATGACTATAGGACCCCTGTTCGTCCTAGCACCGCAATAGATACACGTCCCACACCTAATCATTCTATATGGAGGACTTCATCGAGACACGATGTTTATGAACATTTTGAATCCTTTCGACAACCCTTTTATCCTCATGACCCTCATGATGAAAGAGGACCGTCCGGTCAAACCATGAATCACCCAGTTGATAAGGTTATTAACCCTACTGTTACACCAGCACAAGTCCATCCTAATGCTGGACTCATCACCTATACTCATCTCCAAATCACTTCAATCCCTACCCCCGTTTCTATGAGCTTTTACTCTACAGCTCCACCTATTCCACATGATCCTGTTGGAACATATTTTCAGCCGAGAATACAGGACCCCTACTAGCCAAACACAACCAACTGGAGGGAAACCACCATCTAGCCAACCTTTCCCTTCTGGAGGACTACTATCCTATGGTGGGCCTACCCCTCCCAGGGGACAACCCCCTTTTCATGCTCCTCCTGGAGGGCACCCTCTGTTTTCCAGTCATACCCCGGTTGTAAATCCACCGCTGGCAGGGGGGAAACCTTCATTTACTATAAACCCTTCACAATCCTGGGGAGTATCTTCAGGAGGAACTTTCACTCAACCCCACGTTGGGGGGAACTCATCTCATAATCCACTAGGAGGAGTATCAAATACTATTCCTTTCGGAACATCTTACGGACAACCTTATCCAGGCGGCATTCCAAACACCACCTGGAGTTCTCCGGGACCACAGTATTATCCTCCTCATGGGTCTAATGTGTATCCGCCTCTGGGATCTAATCCTTACCATTCTAAAGGGAAAAATGTTTATCCTCCTCATGGACAAGCAAATCACCCAACCTATAATTCTTAGAAACCACCGGGTTATGCAAATGTTTCTCATCCATCATCGAATCCTACTTATCCTGGCCAACAACAACCATATATAGGAGGACCTACTGGTTATAACTATCCACCTAACCCAGTTTATGGTCCTACTGGTGTTCCTATGCCGCACCAGTATCATCCGCAAATTAATTGACAACTACCTTTCCTTGCAACTCTGGATCTCCCAGACCTGTCTCGATTAACCAATGATCCTATTTTTCATTCACCAGTTTGGCCAATCATTTCAGCTAAACTTCCTTCTGATATTCCGAAATTTGACAGAAAATCTGGCGAAGATCCAAAGAACCATGTGATGACTTTCCATTTGTGGTGTTCATCAAACTCCCTCATGGATGATTTTATACGTTTGTGTCTTTTCCAACGAACACTTACAGGCTCGGCAACAAAGTGGTATATTGAACTACCACATGCTTCTTTTCATGATTTCAATTCCCTTGCCATGTCTTTCCTCACGCACTTTCAACTACCTATTCACTACGAGACAGATACTGAACTCTTGACCTCCCTTCGTCAAACTAACTCTGTGCATATCTCTGACCATATTCATGAGTGGAGGCGACGACAAAGGATGATCAAGGAAGTCATTCCTGACATACTATTGGCAGAATGGTTTACTAAATCACTTTTACCCCCAATCGTTCGTGATGTCGCGATGGGTGGTGCGGTCACTGAGGAACAAGCCATTGCTCGGGCTCAATACTTAGATTTGGTTTATTCCCAATCTGGTACTTTGTATGATTTGCTTCTGAATGCTGCTCGAGCTAATATCGATCCATCTAAGCCGTCATCTTCATCTCATGTGGATGGTGTTATCGGTTCCGTCAAAACTCAATCTACTTCCCAATCGACCACACTCTCCTCTACCTCCCCCCAAACTCAGATCTCTGCGGTGAATGCAGTTCAATCTACCCCTTCACAACAATTTGGAGGTAAGAAGAAAATAAAGAATAAATAAAAAAATAACAATGAACAAGCGAAAAATCAAGCTCAAACACCTGCTACCGAAAATCAAACACAACGGAAACTGAAATTCCCATGTATCATTTGTGGTGACGATCACTACACTCAAGACTGTCCACTTCACAATGAAGTGGCCAAAATTTTCCAAGGAAATTCGCAACACGCTGTGCTTACTCAGCCTTTTCCACAGCAACAATCCATGGTTGTTGAACCTCCCTCGCCTGGGGGTAGTTCTAGCCAACCTAATGATGAGGCCTCATCAAGTGCACATATTTATATATTTAATGGGATTAATTTGACCACTCTCTCTAAGACATACGACACACTAGGTAACCCTGACAAAGGAAAAGACATTAACGGCACCGGTACTTTACCGAATCCATCACCGTCCTCCGTTAGTCTTCCATCGGTTATTCCTCCATCTAGACCACTTCAGATTGCGAAACCCACATTCGAATCTATCTTACGCCCTCCTAAGAGCACTATCCACAAAGCTACCTTTAATCCTAGTTCACGTGCTGCCCAAAACTACAACATTGTTGAAGATTTGGCACAAGCACCGTGTGATATGTCTGCGTTAGAAGTTCTACAACACTGCCCCAGTCAACGTAGAACGCTCTTGGCCACTATTGGTGTTGTTGATCCTGAGTCATCCAACCAGATCACATTTAACCTGGACAATTATACGTCTAGAATCTCCCACCAACTTGCTTTTCAAGTTGATTTTGTTGTTCACAATCAACAAATCCACTGAACTATTCTGGATGAGGGAGCCTCAACTTGTGTCATGTCTTTAGCATGTTGGAAAGGTTTAAAATCACCCACACTTAACAAATCCCCAACGATGTTACGTGCCTTCGACGGGTGAGGTTTTCATCCCCATGGGCTTTTACAGTCCCTACCCATCCAATTAGGTGGAAAAACTATTACCGTTGATGTCGAGGTGGTCGATGCTCCCCTAGATTACAACTTGTTACTTGGAAGAAGTTGGTTTTATGCTATGACTGTTGTTGCCTCATCAGTTTTTCGATGTGTACAATTTCCTCATCAGGAAAAAATTGTCACTGTTGATTATTTGGATTTTTGCATGACCGATGCTCACGTTCCCGCTACCAACAATATTCCTTTCTTGGGAGACCACAATATCACGTATGAAAGTGTTGGTGTTGGCTTACTGAAAGATTCTAGCCTCAAGGGTACCTTACCTACACCACTTCCACCGACTACACATCATATTGCCACTGTCGATATGATTTCAACCACGGCTTATCAATCTTTGGAACCATCTGACCCTCGGATTGTACCTTATCCATTGGAATTCGATGCACTAGGTGACACCGTGCCACTTAGTCCAGCCGAAACATCATACGTTTCTATCCCATCCACTTTTCTCTTGTCAGATGACCAACATCTATTGGCTCCTTCCATTTCCTTGATGCAATCACGGTTGAGTTCCTTGCCGTCTGCGATCAATTACATTTCCCCAAATTTTCCCTCGGATGAATCTGTCATGGAAATGTTACGCATTGGCGCGCTACCTTGGGATCATAACCCTCATCGATCCTCTTTTCTTCCCCCTCGTGAAGAAATTCAGGAAGATATATAGTCTATCTCCCCTCCTGATGTTGATTTTCTATCCTCTCACATGCCTTCGACTATCAATGCTTTGGATCCGGTAGTTGACATGGTGATTCTTCGGCAGGATTATTGGAGCCTGATCTCCTTACCCCTGTCATGACCTTCGACATGTGTTCCTTCCAGAGTGATTATCTTCCATCCAGTGAAGATCTATTGGAAACCATGACTGAGTTTTGCCCCTTGACATGGTATCCTTCCAGAGCATTGTCCTCTTGGAAGCCATGATCAAGCAGAAGCTACGAGCATAGTTTTCCTCTCTATAGAAAGCTCGTTAAAAAATGAAACAGAGGTTACGAGCATAGTTTCCCTTCTCTGTGGCAAGCTCGTTAAAAAATGAAACAGAGGCCCTGAGCATAGTTCTTTTCCTATTTCAAGCTCATTAAAAAATGAAATAGTCACCTCTCTTGAACCTTCTTTTCATCCACCCTTCTCCCTTTTCTCATCTAGCACAGAAATTGGTGACAACCTCAAAGTCAGTGGATGAATTGAAGCTTGGGGGGCACGTCTCCAGCCTTTGCTGACCATTCTAGAGTTACGCCACTAGCTTTCAAGATGGGGGCATACCGAACTTAGTCTTTGTTCTTTCTCGTTCTTGTAAATACATGAGAATGCATCCGGGTAAAATTTTATCTCTTTTTCGGACCTGTATGGATATATGAAAAAGGAACCCCTTGGACTGATATTTAAGTTCTTTTTAGACTCTCTAAACATGAAAAGATTGTTGAGCGACCTTGTTCTCTTCATGCTCGTTAAATCATTTGAAGAAAAGATTTGTTGAGTGATAGTTTATCTCTTTTTCGGTCTCGTCAGACTACTTTACGAAAAAGGAACTGAGAGAGTTCTCTTTTAAGTGTTTTTTTCAGACTCTATAATCATGAAAAACCTTCGAGTTTACCTTCTTTGGACTCGTTAAACCATCATACATTGAAGGGCCCATACGGGATCGAACCCTTACATCTTCCAGTTCATTAAACAAAGGAAGAGGAACTTACCGAAGGTGACTTATATCGAGCATGTGTTACCCTCCTCGAGCTTGTTAAATTAAAAAGAGGTACTCATCTATCTGGATGGGGGAAAAATTGAAAGAAGCAAGCCAAGCAATTTTTGAGAACATTACCAACAACTCTTAGAGTCACCCTTGAACACGACACCTTGTCTTTGCATGCATTTTAATCTGCTAAACCTTTGCACTGAGTAAATCCTTTGAGTTTCTTTTACTCCTTTGGGTCACCTGACGTAAGTCACAACATCCACTACATCATCAAGTTTTGGTTCTCTGCGTCTATACCCTTGCTTGAAAATCTACAAATCATTTCAGTTATCAGTTCTCATCTTCTAACTTCATACTTTGGGGGGCAATCTGTTACACATCAAAATTACTCACTTCGATACTGTCGCAAGTGTCGTCATTACAAGTGTCGCAAGTGTCGCAAATGTCAGAAAAAGCATATTACCATAATTCCTATGTCATGCTTATAATGACATCAGAAGGACACTTGAAACACCTCAAACATTTGATTTGGAAGAAGAGGAATGGGTTAATAGGGTTATGAACCTCTTGCCATTTGAAAGAACCACTAAAAATTGAGTTTCAGAGGAGAACGCTCCCCTATACCATTGTTAGGAGTGTTGGCGCTCCCCTATACACTCTTAGGGAGCGTTATAATGCTCTCTCTGCCCTTTTTGAGGAGCGTTTCTACTGTTAGAAGTGTTGGTGCCCCCCTATGCATTGTTAGGGAGCGTTATAGCACTCTAATGCCCCTTTTGGGGGAGCGCTACCTAGAGGAAAATATCTCTTCAATCTCTGAAGGCAGTTGGATTCAAATCCTTGGTCAAGCCATGATCTTAGGGAAGATCCCTAACTGAAGGAGGGAAATCCTCAACTTACCCCAAATATATCTCAAGTGGTTGGGCCTCTCTAAACCTATATAAGCAAGCCCTCTGGTGGTGAAAAAGGGGGGAATAATTGGAGGCATGAAACCTATGATCTCATAGGAAACACATAGTGAAGTGGAGGAGAATAATCGGTGAAGTTATTGTCATTCTGATCATGGGTCTTTTGAGCAAGGGTTAGACAAGGAGGACTTGATGAAGCTGCTGCACTCGCTTCTACGGTTGTAAGTTTCCTTTGTTGTTGTTCTCATCAATACAATATGCTTGGCCTGTTTCTTTCTAGTTTGTGCTTAATATCACATGAACTCATCTCTAATAGATAGATCTGTTTCAAACTAATCTCAGTAGAGTAGGAAGTTGGTTGTATATGTGTTTGTCTATAGGGCTTACCGAAGAGTTCAAGATTGGAGCTCAAATCGGACCGTGCAGGAACAAACTCCGGTAAAAAGGTACTTCTTGTCTCCTTCCTCCTCATATATTAGTTTATCTAGATCTAAAAGGAAGTCAGTGACCATGATAAGCATATTTTGTCTTAAGAGTTAAGAGTCTAGCTCTCAAGAGGATATCTACCTATCCGTAGGGATATTTTCCTTCAACACTCCCTCTCCCTCTCCCTCTCATATGTATCATTAATAAAAACATAAAGATACTCCGTAGTGTGTGTGTGTGTGTGTATATATATATATATATATAGAAGTGTATATTCCGTAGTGGTAGCATTACCCAATCTCTGTGGAGGGTCGGGGATGCTACAGTTTGGTCTCAGAGCTAAGTGAAGCCTCTGAGTAGTGGCGTTGCCCAAGCCGATTGGTGGTTGGGGACGTTACAATATAAAACTTGCATGGATCCTTGGAATTGATACCATACACCTTTTTACAGGAGAGTGCCACGGGATGTTAATATGGGAGTCCCACGGGTCATAAATCACACAGGGAAAACAATAAGTTTAATTGCATATGTATATGTTGTTGCTATTTGCATATGTATATGTTGTTGCTATTTGCATATGAATATGGCTTTGAAGATTTTATCTTATAATTGATGTTGGCAATTGGATTTAAATTACATCAAGCTCCATAGAGTGTTAATCTTACACCTATTATTTCTCAACCTTTATGATATTATGATTGACTCGATAGAAAACTTGACCCACACAAATTGATGATATATATCCATCCACCCTCAAAATTAAAAATACATTTTCCTATCCCCATATTCATATTAGCAATTGCAGAATATCAACACATTTGATAGATTGTCAACCCTACTACATGACCCATCATTGTTTTCTATATGCATATAATGTTGAACTCAACATGCAAGAACCTTCTATTGACAGCTATAAATAATCATTATAGATGTTGCCTACTAGTATTGGTTGGGGGACAACCCCAAATAATGATGATGACCCACAACCTGATGTTCGAATGATCCCTTCTACAACTTAATGAGTTTGTTTATGTGTTTTTTCTTGAGCCAAGGGCCATGTTTTTCTCAATGTCATGTAAAATGTATTTTTTGTATAGTTGTAGGGAGAATTGCACAATGCATCCAATAGTGACAAGCCAATTTTCTTACTCTACATGTTCACTCTCTAGACCCTTAATGATAAAATTGATCACACAGAACAATTACCCCTTACAATTTGGTGTGAAATCCTTTGACAGAGTTAAATTTTGTTGTGTGTGTAAACTCCGATCGCAGAAGAGCCTAGGATCTTTACAAACATATGACCATGGGAGGTGATCGAGTGCCAAGATTGTTTAGCTCTTTTCCCTTCTCCTGAATCGATGGTCACGACTTAATCATGAGTTGAGATGAACAACTCGCATGACATAAGTTGAAGGTGGGTTAATAGGTCTTTATAATGCACGTCGACACTATGAACGAGCGATCCAGATTTAAAAGCACACTTTCCTCAATAGTTATTTACCTCACAACTTAATGGTGTGCCTTTTGATATCCACCGTTGATTTCGCTCTTGTTCAGATTTGATGGTGTTGGATCAACCCTCTTGTGTGTTCCCGAAGGCTATAATAAGAGCTCAAATTAATGGATCCCAATCCAATGGTGTCTATGTATGATCACAAGGATTTCCAGGGTTTATAACCCTGCAACACCAATTATTTTTTGACCCTGCCAAAGAGAGAAGAATAGGAATCATTGATCCAAGAATGACCAACGATCCTTTACATAGTTTCTTTACGATAATTACCACACACCATAATTTTGTACCCAGCTCACACACGATAAGACACATAGTTGAGGGTTTAATAGTTCCAATGGTCATAGTAAAATCAATGAAAATCCTTAAATTAAACATGTATTTAGAAAAATATTCACCAACTTATAATCAAGTTCAAGTTATACCATTAAGTAGAATGAATGTAGCTAATCAATATAAAAGAAAGAAAAAAATGCTAGCCATGTAAAGTGAAAAAAAATGATAAAATGTGATACATGTAAGTGGAAGATCCCCCACAAAAAAAAATCGTAACATTCCCTTTTTTGAATTTTTTCTAGATTTTTGAAGGGGGTTTGTCATGGTGGGAAGATATGATATTTTGGACTCTTTCTCTTGAAGGGGGAGTTTTTCTTCTATGGTGGCCCCAATATTGGCCATAGTATTATCCTCTCGGTTATAGGAGCACATCACATGGAAATAGGAGTTCTACTTGAAAAGATGAGTGATGGGTTGGTTCTTTGTATGATTATAGGTGTAGAAGGAGAAGATAGAGTTCCTTCTTTAGGGCACTTATGATATAGGTAAAGTCTCTTGTGCAGTTGATGTCAAATATAGATCTATGCTTCAATATTGGTAGTGTGAATAATACCCCATACGAATGCTACTTTTTTTTATCGTGCAAGATCAATTATAATCAAACTTACCACCACATCCCATGCTAAAAAAACCTTTCACCATTAAAGAAAATAATAATAATAATAATAATCAATGCATTTCTATTTCAAAATTAAACTTAAAAACACCATCAATATAAACAAATATACATTAAAATTATATTAAGTTAATTTCTTCCTCTCCCTCTCCCTCTCCCTCTCTCTCTCTCCGCCCTCTCTCTCTCATATGTATCATTAATAAAAAAAATAAAAATATTAATGTGAAAACACTATATTAATCCTATTTAAATTTAAGAAATACTTAACAAAATTTTAAAGATTTTATTTCATTATAAATATAATGAATTGTTATCTAAATTTCACATTTTTAATATTATTAAAAATGTATAAATTTCTAATTTAATGTTTATAAAGGATATTAAAAATATTTGGTAGTTGTAAATATTTTGTTGGAGATACAAGTGAACATCAAATTCAATGCATACATCAAATTAGTATTATATCATCACATCAATTTACATATTTCAAAGTAATTTCTTTTCATATTAATGATATATCGGAAAAATAGAAACAAAGTTTAAAGAAGAGTTATGTTAGGTTAACTCTTCATCCTTTTATGATAAGGAAGGAAATAATAAAGTGCCAAACACTCTCTTCATAGTACTTAATCTTGATAATGTTCAATAGACTTCGAAGATTATTATCAATTCAATAGGCTTGATCTTGAGAATGTTCATAGTATTATAATTTTTTGTTGTTATTTAATTTGATAAGTTTAATATGTTTATATTATTATAAATTCGTTTAAAAGGTCTAAGTGAAAATATTTGTAGTTATGGATATTTGGTAATTCTTTAAAAGTAGTATTAAAAGGGATGTGTTGGAAAATGTGTGCTCGTAAAGTGTATAGTGACTTTTTCTCCCAAACATTAACAAAACATTTTATATAAAAATTTAAATTCAAACGAGTTGGTACCAAATGAATTATGAATAGATAGATTTACATGGCAAAGCATGGCTTTATAAAAAACAAGGTTGTTACCTTTTAGTTTCACTTTAGAGTCTTTTATTTTCTTTGTTATATATATTTTAGAGTATTTTATTTTCTTTCTTATATATATTTTAGCATATGATCACATTTTATGTTTATTTTGAGATGATGTTAGATTCCATAGTTTTGTGATCTACCATCAATTTTGCCATTATGATGAATTGTATTATGTATAATGATTAGACAAAAGTGTGATCGTTATATTTTATATATTTGTATTAGACCATGCTTAGTGGTCTATGTAAAATGTGTTTTTTATTATTATCTAGGTGGTTGCTTTAGATTCTTTGTGGTTTGTTATAGCTTGTCTTTTTAGTCTCCATTTCAAAATAGTCCTTTCTCTTATGGTTTGTACTATCCATTTCATGGAGGTGATTTATGGTTGAGGTGAGTTTATAGGGGTCTTGGAGTGGATCTATTAGGATACATGACCTAGGGAACCCCTAGGTCTTTTTCACTTTACCTTTTTGTAAAAGTGTTTATCATGTATTATAAAGG
>JZKD02S1672891.1:248661-266940 GCA_000966675.3 Picea glauca
TGCAGGCTTCCATGCCCTCCTCGAAGGCATCGAGAAAAGGAACCGGCGAGAGATCTGGGGAGAGAGACACGGGATCGAATCCCACTCCATTGCAAGATATACTGTCGAACGCAAAGCGACGGAACACGTCTTGGAGATCGATAATAAGGTGCTGCTCGGAAGCTTTGCGGAGCACTGGAAGCAATCTGTCGTGCACCAAGGAGATGATAGAACGAATTGAATAATTGCGAAAGCTCGGGGAGCTGAATGTCGATATCGTGAGACCGCTGAGGTGCTTAAAATACTCGCCGTCCTCCAGAAAAAGGTTATTGTCACCCATCACATCTTGGAAGACGCTCTTCACGTAGCGGCCCTTGACAAAGCTATGGAACCTGGTCTTCAGCATGTACTCCAGATTGCTCGGATCTGCAGTGACTACTCTTTTCATCCAGGGGAGCTCGATAAGACTGAAGGTTCCTCCGCTCAGAATGAGTACTTGGGTAGCCCAATTGTGCATATGCTTAAAATTCCAAGCCAGCGAAGGAAGCATTCCCACCAGTGGCCACTTCAATGGCATTTGATTTCTTCTCCTCACTACAAGCATTGACATGATCATGAAGACGCATGAGATGAAGATCACGAGAGCCATGAATGGCAATAGCTTTGGAATTGCAATCTCAACTATGATACAGATCCTAATAAATAGGATAAAGTCGCACCAATGGGCATTTAATGGCTCACTATTCTAATTTTTTTTTTTTTTTTTCTATGTTTTCTGATAACTTTTTTCATTTGATTTTGTCTAAAATCAGGTGATGAATGGTTGGATCTGCAATAAGATAAAGTCTCATCAATGGACATTTAATTGCTCATTAGTCTAATTATTTTATTTTTTTATGTTTTTTTTGGTGGCATCAATAAGCATTTAAGTGCTTAGTGGTCTAAACTTTCTAAGTTTTTTATATTTTCTGGTAAATTTTTCCATTTGATTTTGTCCAAAATCCGGTGATGAATGGTTGGATCTGCAATAGGATAAAGTCGCACCAATGTTCATTTAATTGCTCAGTAATTCAAAAGTTCTACTTTTTGGATATTTTCTGGTAACTTTTTCGAGTTGATTTTGTCTAAAATCCGGTTATGAATGGTTGAATCTACACATTTGAGTGGCTAAGTTTGTATAATTCGAATGTTTCAAAAAAATTTCAATAAGTTGAATCTATTTATGCATTCAGAAATGTCAATTAAATAACAAAAAAAATAGCAATTTTATCCAAATTTACTTAACCAAAAACCCAAAAGATAAAAACATAGCTTAGCGAAACTTACGTCTTGATGTGACCAGTAAAAACATCACGCTCGTCCAGATGCATTGGACTACCATTCGCTCATTCTCTATCGTCCATCCCTGGAATGTATCCCTGACCGAAGGTAAAGCTTATGAAGTTGTGTCTTGATGTGACCTGTAAAATCCTCTCACTCGTCCATATGCATTCGACGACCATTCACAAATTCTCTATCGTCGATCCTCTGACTCGTATAGATGCATTAGACCACCATCCACTCACAGCACAGAGAAGCGGCAGTCAAAGTGGCTGGGTGGCACGTGGGTTGAATGATTCGGCAGGCAGTTACCTTGAAATGCTCAACTGCTACTGGGCAGTGTCTGGCCATTGCAGAGGTGGGCAAGCTTTATCCACCATATACTAATTAGGATAACTAATATAGATTTTATTAAATAAGATAACTTTGCATTAATGGACATTTATTTGTAAACACCAAACTTAACTTAAAGTGTGATCCAAACATCAAGTGTGACATTTATCATGTATCATCTCATCTAGCTACTTTCACATTTTTGCAGATACGTAATTCAATTCTTCTCAGAATTCCTTTCATGATCAGATACCAGAAACGGAAAAAGGAAAATGTAATGGAAAAAAATTAAAAAAATGTAAAGAACAAAAAATTCTGAAGAAACATCTTTCTAAAAAAAATTCCAATCAACGTCTAACAAAAAGGGCAAACATAAATAGTCTGCGGACAAACAACAACAATAATCAATGAACTAAAAAGGCCTCTGCATATTCAGAAGTACAATGGTTGGGATGGGACCAACAGATGCTTTCATTTATGATCCCTCTGATCAACTCTACCACTCTTTGTTTACTTTATTCATTGGATATTTTTTCCTCGGAACTTTATCAATTGGATATTCATGCAATGAATACATATAACGTACCCTCTATTGCAGGATCGACTCTTCAACCAGATTTAAATTATATTCAATGTTCTCACCAACTCTGCGTAAATGTCTTGGCAGCATTTAATGCTCTCACTGATTCTGGGTAAATGTCTTTGCAGCTGAGTGCCAATAGGGAAAACAATTATTATGATGGTGAAGAAGATTATGATGCATAGATTATTAATATGCATTTTATATCATGACATTGTGAAAGTGAAGAAGAAATGATGCATACATTAGAAACAACTATTTTATAAAAGTGGTTGATATAAGATTTGTTTATATCAATTATTTTAATAGTGTAATTTTTCTATATCAACCACTTTTATAAAATGGTTGTGGCTAGTTAATGATTGACATCTGTGAAAAACAATTATTAATATATTCTTACATAATTAATATAATAATTAATTTCTGATTTATTTCACCCGGCCAGTGTCATAATCCGCGTTCGACTATATTCTTCATTCCACCATATCGAGGGTAAACAAACTTTCTTCGTCATTTTTTATTTTTTCACTGCGAAAGCTTTTGCCAATACTTTCACTGCACATGGATTCGTTTTCACATTTAAACAAAAAAAATTCATTGCAATACAAACTACACCTAAACATTCTCTCACTATGGTCGCTACTTTTCATATAATATATATCTCGACCTCGTTTAGTGACTGAGATGAAACTAGCCAAACCTACCAACCATTGGCACCTTCATTGTATTACTTTATTCGTTTAGTGATTGAGAATATTTTTAGTGATCATTTAGATGAAACTAGCCAAACCTACCAACCATTGGCACCTTCATTGTATTACTTTATTACTTGTTTAGGTGTCATGAATAAATAGGTTTTCGAAGTGCTCGAATTCATTCGAGAAATAGGGTTTGAAAAGGCTCAGATCGTATCGAACGCTCGTCTTCCATCCAAACAAAGTAGAGCTAAACCTGAAATAGTTTTAGTCAAATGATAAAATTAAAGGATATGCATGATATTTTAAATAAGCAACAAGAGATTAAGACTGTTAAATATATCTACGCAAAAAAATATGACTTCTGAGAAGAGCTAAAATAATAATAAAATGTATCGTTTAGCCGTCCTTCGATTAAAGTTATTTGCTATAGTGGGTGATCCAATTCAGTCCAGCCTCCTCTATCCCACTGTGACATGACTCGACCTAATTAGAGTTTATGTTAAAATTAGGTTTAGTAAATTAAATATGCCTTTGGTCGTTGATCCGCCACATTCAACAATCGAGAGCGCGACAACTTATTCGGATTTGGAAAGCACTATGAGCGCCTGCAGAAAAGGCAGCTTGATGATGGTGTAGCTCTTTAAGCTTGCCCTCTGGGAGAGACCTTTGAATTCTTCCTCTATTCTCTCCTTCCCACCCGTTGTATAAACCATCATCGCTACGTCATAAAGCAGAGCCAATTGCCTCGACAGACTTTCAGTTTCCTTTTCTCCTTCAAGGACTGCTTCCACAATTAACACCTTTATGATCGTTGGCGTTGCCTCGTAGCTTCTTCTCAGCAATTTCACACATTCCTCGTCCTCTTAGTCATGAATAATCTGTTAGAATTAATGATTAATTTAGGGGTTGGTTGAAGATTTGTAGGAGTTGTTGAGATATTCTCTCAACCTCCATAGCTATGTTTGGGGTAAGTTGAATCTGAGTTCAACTATATATGTACGTATGTATGTGTGCAATAATAATCTATTTTTCTGTGTGTATTTCGTGTCTCATTTCTCTCATTTTTCTCAACTTGGTATCAGAGCTAGGACAGCCACTCTCTCACGAGAAGGGCTCGAATATGAGAGCAATGTGAGATGAATCGGCTGTAGCAGTAGGTTAGCGCGAGAGTGTATTATTATTTCTGAGTGATTGATATTGTAAGATTGCCACTGTGTGGGCGAGTTTTGCTGTAGGAAAGTCCGCATAAAAGAGTGTTTCATTGTTACCGCCAGTGAAAGCAGATTGAACCGAAATCATCACAGCCTCATCTGCCTGCGCGCTGCAATTGGAGGAGTCGCCACCTGAGCACGCGTTCACTGCTGGAGTTGCTTTGATCTGCATCTGCAGATGTTGTTGAACCTCAATCAATGTGTAAATGCGGAAGGATTGGTTTCATCATAGGGCATATAAATTTTGAATTGGAAGAAGAGCTATAGTTGTTGTAAGAGCCACCGTGAGCGCAAGAAAAAAGGAGAGATCGTAGCAGATCCGAGGAAATGAAGTCATGATCTGAGAATAAGAGTGCTACTGTCTGCGTAGAAGAGAGATGCCATTTGTGTGGCTCAAGAGAGGCGCCTTCTTGTACAGATCAGGCGCCTTCTTGTACAGATCAGTGAATTAATGTTGCGGAACGCTCATAGCTTTCATTTTGTGAAAATGATTGATGTTTATTTATTTTTTGTTAAGAGAAAATTGTGCTATTGAAAAGTATTGAAGGAGGAGTTGAGTGTTTCCCATCATCTAGCTGGGAGAAAATAAAGGAAAGGCCCGAGACTATTTAAGGCGTGGCTGAAGGTTTACCTCATGATGAACAAAAAAAAAAAAAAAAAAAAGGATTATTATTATTTGGAAGTTGTCATAAATGGCATAAAGTTTTTTATATGTTTACATGTTTATGTAAAAGAAAGTAGGAACTCTTGTATCTTGATATAAGCTGGCAGCCCTGGTTTCAAGAACAACTGTTCTTATTGGAAGTCACCTTGTATAATTGAATGTTGAGGACATTCCGTATCCAAACTTCTCTTCTAGACACTGAAGGATAGCCGAAAGCAAAAATCCGACAGATGGAGGCATGTTCATAGAATGCATCAATAATTGACATCTTTTATCACGGAAGCCCCGATGAGCCGAGTTGTCAAATTGTCCATTGTACAAGTTCATGAATGATGGTTTGAAGCATTTATGCTTTAAATGAGTTGAATGGTAAGCTCGAAGAAGAGGAAGAGAAAGAGCGCAGTCCAGAGGCATGAGAGTGGGTGTAGGAGATGATGAAGATCAGACAAAGATCTATGTTGTGATTTGAGAATTGTAATATGTGATTTATTTGTAATGTAATCATTAAGGGAGGGTGTTAGAATTAATGATTAATTTAGGGGTTGGTTGAATATTTGTAGGAGTTGTTGAGATATTCTCTCAACCTCCATAGCTATGTTTGGGGTAAGTTGAATCTGAGCTCAACTATATATGTATGTATGTATGTGTGCAATAATAATCTATTTTTCTGTGTGTATTTCGTGTGTCTCATTGCTCTCATTTTTCTCAACTTAATCCACTGCAAAAATGATAATAGAATATTTTAGCCCTCTAGATGTATACAAATAATTACGTCGATAGGCGTACACCTATTGACAATGGGCACAATTAATGATCTTTTAACCTTATTTAACCTTAAACCCTAATCTGATGGTTAGGCATTCAAGATGCTGGCATATTCTTAGTTGTCCTCCAAAATCAATGAGCCAGATTTATTGCTCATAACTTCCTTGCATTTATGAAGGCATCCGTTAACATGTTTACTTTTTTACATTTACCTAATCATATTAAAAAATTTGTTGTAAGCATATATAATTGACACATTGAAATGATTAAGAATATAATTGACACGTTAAAATGATTAAAAAGAATTAATATGTATACATGTCACGTTTATATCACTCCACACGTTTTATGTTGGAGCATCATTTGTACCTCCATGCATTACCTCCCTCTGGTACCACGACCTTGAACCGCCCTCTCATGCCACGATCTGAACTGCCACGCATTCTATTAGCGTTTGCGAATTTAAGGTTTTTAATTAGACACAACCGCATGCAGGAAAAACAAGTGTTATTGTAGACACAACCGCATGCAGGAAAAACAAGTGTTATTGTTTACACGAGGGATGGGCGCTTTACAGACAACCGCATACACAAATTACAGTTTCCTCTCATGCCATACCCTGCACGATCTCAACCGCCACGCATTCTCTGAGCCACCCATACGAATTTTCTGAGCCACCCATTCTGTGAGTGTTTTCCAATTTCAGTTTTTAAAATTTAAACACAGCGACATGCAGGTAAAAGAAATATTATTCTTTATAGTGGGGATGGGTGTTCGTACTTTCTGTTTCTAGACAAAGCAGTAGGTATGTAAGAATTATAGTTTTTAAAATTTATAGACAGTCTCATGCACGAATTAGAGACAGTCGCTTGCACACTAATGTTTTCCCAATGTATATATTGTGCAGGTCTCTTAAGAGGAGCATTTCATTATCAAACTCCACGGCCTTTTCGGGAAGAGGTATGTACTCATAAAATTAGAGCGGAACAATAATTTAAAATTAAACTTACATAGAAACTGCGCAATAGTTTCATATCTCAGCTAAATGTTAATCAATTGATTAACATTTCATATCTGTGCAATAGTTTCATATCTCAGAATAAATTAGGGTTTCACAATTAATATTAATAGTTTCATATCTCAGCTAAATGTTAATCAATTGATTAACATTTCATATCTGCGCAATAGTTTCATATCTCAGCTAAATGTTAATCAATTGATTAACATTTCATATCTGCGCAATAGTTTCATATCTCAGAATAAATTAGGGTTTCACAATTAATATTACTGCTCAATATTCAGAATATTAGGTTTGTTCATAATAAATTAGGGTTCAAACCTAAAATCCTTTAGGGTTCAATAAACAACCACAATGTGGCGCTGGTTTAATATTAATCAACCATTTAATAATTAAACCCGAAAATTGGGTTTAGGGTTTAATATTCCATTAAACAATCATTTCGGTTATAGCCTATCGGCGTTCCTCAACCACAACACATTTGTGGTTGTGCTCACTAAATTCATTATGTAAATGCAGAACGATAGATGAATTCGTCACCTTCATCTTGACTGCATCGGCAAAATGTATCTGCTCAAAATATTTCCCTCCATATGTTTCACTCCTGAAATACTAATAGTTAGTTTTCATTATAATTTCATATTATAATAATAAAAAACTATTTTTAGTTTTCATTATAATTTCATATTATAATAATAAAAATCTATTTTTAAGGTCACGAGGTATGAGAACCCCCTTTAGTATGAGACTTTTTTCACTCAACGAAATATTAAATGATGAAGGTTTTTTTTTTGAATTTCAATATTTTTATGTTTATTATATTAATTTCAATATTTTATAATTAAAAATATTTATATAATGTATAGTATTATTCAAATCTTTAAGTTTAAACAATAATAAAAAAATTTAGTTATAGGAATTAACAAAATATAATGAAAAATATGGAAAATATGATTCAATAATATCTTATTAAGGTTTAATCATTTATGATCAATGATCATTTTTTTTAATACTTTCTCATTAATTTATATTAACATTAATACTTTAACATTGATTTTTTTTATCATTAATACATTTGCATTAATACTTTAACATTAACCCATTAGCATTAATAGTCAACGTTATTACATTTACATTAATACTCAACATTAAGCATTAGCATTAAGCCATTATCATTAACCATTAACATTGATCCTTTAACATTACTACATTATTATTAATACTTTAGTATAAATGTTTTTAATAATTTATGTTATTACTTTATCATTGATTTATTACTTTATTAATAATTTAAAAAAGTATTAATAAAGTATCCAATCTTCATATTGTATTACATTAATAAAGTATTAAATCAATGATACTTTGTTAATAAAGTATTAAAATCATTAATAAATTATACCTTATTAATATTTTATCATTGATTTAATACTCTAATAACTTTGTTAATACTCTAATAAGTTTTTAATTCATTAATATATTATACCTTATTAATACTTTATCATTGATTTAATACTCTAATAATGTTTTTAATACTTTAACATTGATTTTCATTAGCATTAACATGCCTCTTAAACCCTAGCACTAACCCTAAATGTTTTATTGATGTTTTTGACTTAATACATTATTAATACATTGTTTTTAATACATTAATGTTTTTGATACAATATGCTTCATTGTGAATAAACCATAGTTATGAGTATGCTAATTTTTTTCTTTGGATTAAATGAAAGTAGATGATAATGAATCATACAATGAGCACGTATTAAATAATGGTCAAATAATGTAGGATTTAATTGACATGAATCGGTCAATTTTTGTGTATTTGCAAATCATTGCAAGCATTGGTAACTCATACATTGTATAGATTACAAATACAAAACAATATCTTAATATCCTTATTCTTTATATGTGATGTTTAAATGTTGAAATTGTTCATGCAATATTCAATCAATGTTATATGCAATGCTTAAATGATTATTTTTTTTTGTTATATGCAATGCTTAAATGATTACTTATTTTTTCTTATTTCTTGGAATTAATTTACAACATTGATAGTTCTATTAATGTTTCTATTAACTTAATGTTTTATGTTCTAGATTTCGTTCCTAAGCAACTTCATCATATCATTATGGATCCTTCCATTTGGAGCTCCTTTCCATTTCAGATTTTGGAGTTAGTACTTTATTGGCTCCTTTTGTCAGTATTGACAAGATTTAAAACAGTTTGTAAACACTGGAATGATGTTCTACAAATCCCTTCCTTTCTTTCTCAATTCCATCAAATTTCCAACCATGATTTTGGTTTTCTGGTTTCTATGGCCCATATTCAAGAAAGTTACTTCATTGGAGCATACCTAAATCAAAATGGACAAATATCGCGTTTTCATGTGCCATTTGTAGATTCCAGATACACAATTGAAAGTACAGTTGGATCCATGGTTTTGTTGTCTTTACCAACAGGATACTCTTGTGCAAATGATTATCTTGTGATGAATCCATTTACCAAGACATTTGAAAATATAACATCTATATCAGTTGGAGACTGTGGTTTCTTCACATTACTGGAAAAAGTCGGTGCCAAAAAATATGAATGGGTTGTTTTGAAACATATTTACAAACAAATGCAATCAATGTATTACATTTGTAGTAGCCTTGACAGGGTGTGGAAGAAAAAAAATATTCCCTATGGTGGCACAACACCCCCAAAAGATGCAGTGGTCTATAAAAGTAAAATATATTGGTTGTATTTGGACACAGATTATGAAGACTACCCTCGATATGGGTACACTATCTATTGGTTGGATGTTTTAAATAATCAATGGGGGTTTTCTTTTGTTCCCATCACAGATATATGGTGTATGTCATTAGCATTATACAATAACCAACTTATATGTCTCATCAATGATGGATCCACATCTGTTTGGTCTATTGAAGAAGTTGATAATTTTCAATTTGGTCGGCCAGGTCATGAACGCACATTGGAGTATTTTGAGGATGACTGGGGATTCAAATGGAAATTGTTGCAACAAATTTCTACAGATATAAATAAAAAATGTCTTGGGTATCTTCCATTCCATATAGTCCATGGGATAGCACTTATGTGCAATAGCATTGAAGTTCCACTCATTTTGTATGATTTGATGTCTGGATTGTGTATCCCAGCAAATATCAATAATGTTTCCATGTTACATGACTCGAGGTTTAAATTTCCATTGCAAGATAATTGCAATGACCTAATTGAAAGTGGAAATTTTTTCCCGCTTCTTCCAAGTATGGATTCCATTGATGACATTCCACCATTGGAAATAGATCATATGGATTAGGCTATTTTTCCTCATATGAGTTAACGTCAAATATTCCACCATTTGGAACATATTGTTTGGTTTTGGCTACTTGGTCTGATAATAATGAATATGAAGTCTTGTCAAATTCTATTATATATTTTGATATTCTTCACTTTTGTATCCTTGTCATATGGATTTTTATAATTCTTTCATGATATTGTAATTTTCAAGTGTATTTTAATTGCATTTCTATATATGGTTCATAATCACCTATGTTTATATTTCCTAATTGTGTCATTTAACCACCTTTTGAATTCAAAATTCTATTGTTAGTTAATAATGATGTAATATTTTTTATGTACTTGTAGTAATGTCTACTGAAGGAACAAGTAAGAAACGTACTCATTATCCAACATCGTGTGAAAGGAGAAAAGAACTTCATCGTTTATACTATCAACAAAATAAAGAGAAGGTAAATGAACGTAGAAGAGCTTTATATCATACGAGGACCACTCGAAATAGTATTCCAAATGATTTTCCAAATAATCGTAAGTATCGAAGTTTGGTTGATATCATGCGGAGAAGATTTCCTCTTGATGTTTCTTTCCAACAATCTTTTCAGAGTCGAGATATTTCTAATATTCCACAATCTCCTGACAACATTGTTTTATTTTGGAAAACTTCTCATATTTGGGAAGATCGTCATTTAGAAAACCAAACTACAAATGACAACCTTCATTCTTCTTCAAATGCAAATCCAACATTGTTGCATGCAGAAAGGGTGCAAAATCTTCACGCTGAAGTTATTGATGATATTCAACATATATTTCCCTTTGATGTTCTGGGTTACAGTAATATGCTTGCTAATTTGGTTGATACTTTACAACCTATAGCCGATGCCATTCGTTCTGCCTTTCATGTTTCTCATTCTTCGGAAAATATTGTTCGACCAATAGAATCAATTAGAACTATTTCACTTGGAACAACTAAGGTATTGTAGTACCACCATTCATTGAGACCATTCTACAATTGGAACCATTATATAGATTAACCTGCTTTTCTTTTCTCCTTATTGGCAGGACACAAACCATTCCAATAAAGGTATAGAAATTAATGCCCAATATATTCCAACAACAAATGTTCGAAGTCAAGGGGATCCTTCTCGTTACCTTGCTCCAAGTCAACCAGGACCATCTAATTGGCAAGATAATGTAATTGTTATGTGTATATTATTTTTGTTCGTATTTTATGCTTATACTTCTCATTTTACATAGTTCCTTGTAAATTAAATCTTTGTATATTTTATGAACAGGACACTGTTCAATGCAATCAATATAGAGAAATGCAATCCATCAATTCAAGGGAAATAAATGTTGGAAGTGATGGGCCCATTCCTCTTGCCCCAAATTTGGATGCACATTCGAGAGGAAATTGTTCTCGTCCAATTGGTGCTCAAGATGATCCCGTGTCTAGAGTTCATGTTGGAAGTAATGAACGTTATTTACATCATTTTGATGCAAACATGATTAGAGTTCATAACAAATTTCGAGAAAAAATTGATATCCTCTCAATTTTCCAAATGTGCCATGTTTGTCATGAATCTTATCCTAGAATCCAAATTTTGAGAGGGTCCGAAGGACCTATTTGTAAAAGGTGTAAGAATGAGAGAGGTTCTCATCGATTCTCTCGTTGGAATAACATGGATCCAAGTGACCAACCTCATGTTCTAAGAGTACTTACCCAAGTTGAAGAGATGTTAATAGCACAAGTTAATCCAATACTGCAAGTGACACATGCTCGTGGTGGGCAATATAAATATAGTGGTCACACAATTATCTTTCCACAAGATATTTCCATGATTGCAAGAAACCTTCCACGGCGTGTTGAAGATCTTGACATCCTCATTGTCAAGAGATGTGGTGCACAATCTAAATATTATGAATGTTATGTCAAGAGATCACAAGTTCTCAACGCATTGCATTACAAAATTCAAATGGATAAATATTACAGGGATGTTCAAATTGATATGGATTCACTTGATGCTCTCCCTGAAAGACCAACATATGTGTCAAGTAGACTTAAATTTGTTGATTGTGATATTGAAGAAACAGAGACGAATACTTTTAACATTCAAGAGTTGGCCCCTGATCATTTGCATGCTCATCCTTCATTTGTTGTTGCTCGACTACCCAATGAAAGAAGAGAAATGGCAGAAATAAGAACATTCATTAACAATGCAGATTCCACACCTATTGAACAATTGGACTAGTCGGAGATTGGTTTGTCTCCCATCAATGAATATAATATAGAAGGGTTATTGGACATGGATTTCCCCACATTATTCCCCACTGGTGAGGCCAATTGGTTGCATCCACATATTTGTAATATTCAACTGCATGAATATGCATTGCATCTACTCAAATACTTTGATCAAAGATTTGGAAGCCATCCACGGTTTCGCTATTTCTTATTGAACATGATTATGTGTCATCGTAGCCAAGCAACTGTTGCAGTCTTTGTAAAGAAGAATATACATGATAACCCACCTACAACAATTTAGGACTTGTGACAAAAACTCATTGATTTACCCGACAATAAGTTGGTTGAGCATCTTATGCGTTTTGGTTCTACTCTTTGAGGTACAAGGGCCTATTGGACTAAGTGTCATAGTGAACTCACAGACATGATTACTCAGTTGGGTTGTCCAACGTTGTTTTTTACTTTGAGTGCAATTGACACAAAGTGGCCTGACTTACATAATGTCATGCCCAAAAATGCACATTGTCGTCGTTTAAATGAACATCACAAAAAAATTGAAAATGTCATCTCGTACCCCCATCTTGTTTCCATGTTTATGCATCAAAGATTTCATATCTTCGAGGAAGAAGTCATCAAAAAATACCTTTGAGCTAAAGACATTTGGTACAGGTTAATGTTTTTAGATTTTTGCTATTTATTTTTGGTTCATGATCCTCTTGTTAGATTTAAGCTATATATATTAACTATATATTTTTTGTTTTAGGTATGAGTGGCAACATAGAGGTTCAGCCCACATCCATGGTTTCTTGTGGTTGGAAGGTGCTCCAAACATGGACACATTGGATTGGTCAAACCCTTCTAATGTGGATGTTTCAAAGGCATTCTTTGATAGATATGTAATAGCATGGAATCCACGTGATATTCATCGATGAAACATAATGTTTCCTCGAAGCCTAAATGATGATCCATGCTTGTTAAATAGTGGACAAATTCTCTCTTCCAATCCTCATGACGATTATGAGCATTTATTGAATTGTGTTCAAAGACATACAAAGTGTAGTGTAGATTCTTGTTTACAAAAAAAGGGGTCTATTCTCACATGTCGATACAATGCTCCATGGGAGGTTCGCGATGATTCAATATTGTTCATAGATGAGAAAGGAAAGAAGAAATATGAGCTTGCGTGAAATGATGATAGGTTAAATGTAAATAATGTCGATCTTCTTACAATGTGGTGGGCTAATGTTGATTGTTAGCCAGTGGTTTCTTGACATGCTGTGTTGAAATATATTACAAAGTATGCTTCAAAATAAGAAAAGAGGTCGGAAAGTTATCAAGATATGTTGACTAGAATTTCAGATGCAAGTGGATCAGAAGCTCCTGCATTATGTGCATACAGAAAGTTCCTAGCAGAAAATCTTGTTGATCGTGACATTGGAGCACAAGAAACCTGCCATATGTTATTAAAGATACCTCTTATTGTTTGTAGTAGGAAATTCTTTTCCTTAAATGTTGGTAGAAAGGTCTTCAAGAAAGTATCTAATTATCCCCATCAATTTTCATCTCTGGATAGTTTCGCTCAAATATATCAAAATCGACCTTCTTTTCTTGAACATTTGTCTATGATAGAAACAACAAGATCTTGGACCTTTGATGCAAAACATAAGAAAGAACCATGGAAACATAGAGATGTTCCTGCCATTGTTCGAGTTTGGCCACATTTTCATTCTATTCCTAATGAGGCTTTAGATGAGTTTGAGACTTTTTGTTGGACTAAGTTACTTTTGTACAAACCATTTCGTAATATTCCCATTGATATTGGACTCTCCAGTGAGACAATTATTGAAATTTGGCAGAATTTTCGATATCAAGCATGGAATGTTGATTGAGCCCCTTTCTCTTCTGATAATGCTGAAGAAGATGAAGATTTTGATGAACATGCAACCATTGTTGAAGAAGATTTTGAAGAATGGAAGGTTTTGTCTCGCTTGATACCTCCAAATAATGTCACTATTTATGACCTCCAGACTCTTGGTCGAAGGGATTTTGATATAAGCTTTAATTGGGAGCAATCAATGGCTCCAAATGGTGTTGCAGAAGAGGCTATAGATTTTATAAAAAATGCCCAATCTAGGGGTCTTATTGTCGAAAATACTCATAGAACAATTCCTTCACCAACATCTTTGTCAGAGAAACAATGACTTTCTTTTGAGATCATATTACAACACTCAGTTGAATATGAACATCATGAACCTCTTCACATGATTATACAAGGAACTGCTGGCACTGGCAAGTTTTTTCTTATTCATTGTATTTCTCATGCTCTATCCACTTCAGCAGCTAATGACCTTAGTCCTTTGCTTTTGCTCGCTCCAACAGGAATAACTTCTTTTAATATACATGCCAAAACAATACACTCTTCTCTAAAAGTTCCAATCAAAGATATGCGACCGCTACAAGGGAAATATCTTGCAATTTTTCAAGAAAAAATGAGGCACATTCGATATATTTTGATTGATGAAATGAGCTTTATAGGACCAAGATTATTCATACAAATAGATTCCTGATTACGAGAAGCATTTCCTGAGAAAAAAGAATCTCCTTTTGGTGGTATATCCATCATTCTTGTGGGTGACCTTGGTCAATTGCCTCCTGTGAAAGATAAGCCTATGTATGTAGGTAATACAGCAGGGAAAGTTTTATGGCAAAAATTCAACATTGTTGTTACTTTGGATACAATATTTCGACAACAAGGAAATCATCCAAGGCAATCTTCTTTTCAACGACTCTTGACTAACATAAGAAATGTTGAACCCCTTATTGATGATTGGGATCTTCTTATGTCATGGGTTGATATGAGTTTGCCTCCTATGGAAAGGGGATTATTTAATTCAACAATTCACTTGTTCCCAACAAATGATTTGGTCACCTTGCATAATAGGAAAATGCTTAAATCATTAAATTCTCCAATTGCACGATATGTAGCTGAGCATACAAGACGAGTTGAAACTACTGGTGTTGATGATGATCAATTGGAACGTGAGGTTTTGTTATGCCCTGGTCAACATGTCATGTTGACATGTAACTTGTGGGTTGAAGTTGGATTAGTTAATGGTGCACTTGGTTACATTGAAAATATTTTCTATATGCCAAGAACAAAGCCCCCCCAACTTCCAATGTTCACTACTGTTCTTTTTGATAAGTACATTGGTGTTCCTTTTGACAGAAGTAATCCAAACATTGTTCCAATCACACTTGTTACAAGAGGAAATAGGAAACAAATTCCTCTAAAGATGGCATGAGCCCTTACAATACACAAATCACAGGGGTTGACTTTAGATCGAGCTACAATTGATATTGGGAACAAAGAGCGGCAGGGGTTGACATTCACTTCCATATCAAGAGTGAATTCGATAGATGGTTTGTGCATATCTCCACCTTTCTCTTTTCAGCGTTATGCTAAGATGCAAAATAGTGCTTATGTTACTATTTGAAGGAAAGAAGAGCAATGATTTCAGTCTTTATCATTGTAAAATCCCATGTAAATATTTTATCTCTTCATAGAATACATGTGTTTTGTTGATTTTATTGTCACTTGTAATTACTATTCTTGTATTAATCATTTCTTAACTTATGTGTGTGTGTGTGTGTGTGTGTGTGTGTGTGTGTGTGTGTGTGTTTTATACATTTTGTACTTTCATGTTCCTATTTATATAACAAAAGGATCAGTCTTCATCTTGTTACATTTGTTTACTACTAACCAATAACATTTAAACTATCATATATTACTATGCATAACATGTTGCAGGGGATAAAAGGCTAAGTTCCCTATAAAATACATGCAATCTTCTACATGTCATTTGGCTTGCTAAACATTTTTGTAAGTAAGGAAGAAAAACAGTTCTTTTCATATGCAATTTATATTTTTATTTCGGCCCATACTTGAAACGATTAAAGATTTTTTATTTTTTTTCCTTCTCTTAATGATATTTTGTCATCTATAATAATTCATTTTCTTATTTCTGTTTTTCATTTCCTACAGTTATGGACAACTCAGATGCATCCATGTTTATTTCTGCTTTGCATGAAATAACACATCAAGAACAATTTCTTCATGGAATTAAAAATATGATCACTTCTCAACATGGTGAACCGTTCCACCTATTTGATGACACTTTTCATTTTTTATCTACATTGAAGGTAATGCTACACAAATTTCTACATATTTCTTACAAAGAGGCGGGAAGAAATTTGAGAAGAGAATGGTTCATCGACAAAATGGTCATGGACAAGTTGATCTTAGTTGGTGTTGTGCTTGCCACAAATATGGTTGCATTTTTTAATAGGTTTTGTTATATTTCCCATATAAGGGATTTTAAGATTTTTTGGCATTTGGAAACTTCATTTCATGAAGTTTAAAATATTTTGTGTTATGAAAATTTCATTTTATTATTGTTTGCTTTCACAGTGTCACATTACATTAAAGAGAACATTATTATTATTATTTATTATTATGTCAAATCATAGAGAAGTCTATCTCTTCAATAATTATTGTTCATATGTTGGAGTGTCACATGTTTTTTTAATGTCTACACCAAATATTACCTTTATTACTCTTGAAATGTTTGTTTGTGTCATTCCATTCAACTTAATCACTTTATTACTTTTAATATGTGTCATTCCATTCAATTTAATTATTTTATTACTTTTACATTGTCACTACATTTTCAAAATAAAATTCATTTTTATTTTATACATATCAACTATAGATTATTTATTCCTTACTACTATGTTTGTACTTTCCATATATGTTGTAATGTCTCATGTTATTCATATTTCTAGACCAAACATGACCTTTATTTATCTTGAAATGTGGATATGCGTCATTCCAATCAAGTTATAGTTACTCTTTTTCATTTAACATGTCACAATATGGCATAATATTAAGGTTGATCTCTCTTGGATTTTTATTGATTTATTTAATGTTAACCTATCGGATGTCACATCTCTCAAATAATATTAAGTTAATGGCAATCAATTTGTAACTTTTAAATTGTCAATATTTCACATTGTTTAAGTTATTAAAGTAATATTATTGACGTAACATTAAATTGGAGTTTTACTATAGCAATAACATTAACATTCAATTCAATGATAAGAACTTAATTCAATTCAATTCAACATTCAAATTTACATTGCAATAATATTAACAATACAAGTTATTGAAGTATTACTATTGCGATTACATTAACATTCAATTCAACGATAAGAACTTAATTCAATTTATTGAAGTATTACTATTGCAATACCGTTAACATTCAATTCAACGATAAGGTTGCTTATAATGTCGAAATGTTAATTTTACTTTAACTCATCCTCCTATTTTTTTTTTCTCGTAAATTGTCACAATGTTATATAACATTTAACTTTCCATTACTATAAACTTCTTCATCACGCAGCATACCCCTTAATGAAAAAATATAAATTTATAAAAACCTTAAGGAAAAACATAATTTTTTTTTATCCGTTATGTAACATTGCAATGTGACTAAAGCCAACATCCTTCCATAAACATCACAATGTAATGGGCATGTCGAAACCTCAGTGTGTTACTAACTTGTTCATTTCTGACATTGTGACGTACATTTTCCAACGTCGCACTCTGAAAAACAACCTTCCTAACATCTCTTTGTGAAAAACACATCCCAACGTAGTACTCTGGAAAATAACCTTCATAACGTCACTTTGTGATAAAAACATCCCAATGTCGCATTCTAACGAACAACATTCTTGATGTTGCTTTGTGAGAAGCACATCCCATTGTCAAGTTCTGGCGTAAGTACTTCCACAAACATCGCAATGTGACGGACATGGCGAAACCTCACTATGTTACTAATTTGTTCCTTTCTAACATTGTGACGAACTTTTTCCAATGTAGCACTCTAATGAACAACTTTACTAACGTCATTTTGTGACAAAAACATCACATTTTCACATTCTAACAATCAACATTCTCGACATCTCTTTTTGACAAACACCTCCCACTATTAGGTTTTGGCATAACTCTATCCACAAACATCGCAATGTAACAGGCATGTCGAAACGTATCATTTCTACAATATATCAATTGTTTCCTGACATCACATTTAAGATGAACATTTCCCTACAT